>CALYLW010000100.1:1794589-1799589 GCA_944989445.1 Ampullaceana balthica
TTGTTTTCTGAAGAAATTTTTTTAAAAAACCCTTTATATTAACTTGTGGTGTCTGGTTGCTTGCTTGTCGCCAAAACTTTGGATCGATTTTTAACCCACTTCCTCGTAAGCTAGCGAGCTGACATTTTGCAGGCAGTTTCGTGCCGATGATTAAAACTATGTATCAAAATTTCAGATCGATCGCATGTACCGTAATTAAATTATTGAATTTTTATATTATTTTTTTATGTCATGTATCATGTTATTTTTTGGGATAGAGTGATGCGGTGCGTATTATATTGAACAACATTTCTGTCGTGCAATAAGGTGCGTATTTTATTGACAAAACTTTCTATAAACATATTCCTGATCGGTGCGCATAATATTAAACATGTTTTACGACACAACTGCAATTTTGTATTTTTGGATGGTCTTGCGCTGCGTATTATAATGAACATTCTTTTAGATATGTCTCGTACATAAAGGATTTATAGTAAAAAACTTGGTTTTTTACGGGTTTTTTAAAATTTCATATTGACATGTCATTTTAAATCTGAAACTATTGATTTAATGGGATTTGCATTTTCACATTATACAGTGCTCACATTTATGTTTAAGTATTGTATTAATAACAACTGAAAATTAAAATTACCATGAAGTGTAAGCAATATATATCATTACTAGTGTATCACCCGTCAAAAATGACGGAAGTTTTCAGAATAAATACACTTAAGATTAAAAAAAACATAATACAGTACTTTTATTAATTTTATGTATTTTTATTTTATTCATTTATTTCCCTATTGAACAATTTTATGCGGACGTTCGAAAAGAGTTCTTTTTGGTGCAGTAATTTGGTGCGCTGCTTTCTAAAATTAAATAAAATAATTGGGGTGAGACTACAGCCAGGCTTTTAAATAAGTAAGTTTATAACATATAAACAGGGTATTAGTTAGCCTGACAGGACGTAACATATCTCTACTGGACTAATTGGATGTCACCGCAGCTAAGTTTATTTATTCTTTCGTTATATTCGTTTTATTTGTGTACTATTTGTTCGTTGAGGAAAGCTCTTTGCCGAAACGTTCGCTGTTTTGTTACGTCCTGTCAGACTAACAAATACCCTGTTTAATACATTTACTAATTTCTAAAATTAGTAGCGTTACGGACAGACAGACATGACAGACGTGACAGAGATTGCAAATTATGTCATTAAATATTATTTTTAAAAAGTGTACACATGTAACACTTGTACTATAACAAATTATTATTATTTATCTTTTTTGCATTGTAAGATTATTTGGTATAAGAAGCCACGAATTCCATTGTTGATTCGAAATGTAACACAAGGAAATCTTGTTGATTTGCAAGCAATTTATTTGAAAGTTTAATTTAAACTTACTTTGCTAGCAAAGGCTAATGTTAAAGAAAATATTCATTGTCTCCTGAAAAAAACGGTGGTGCATTGGATTTGTGCGCCAATGGGTTATCTGTGTGTGTCTCGAGTCTCGATGAAGCAGCTCGGTGCCTTGGTGTGTATATGTGTTTGTTTGTATCTTTGTATTTACCTTTCCGAGTATTTGCATGTTTTACTGAGTGTATGTGTCTATCTCGTTATAATTTTGTCTGTATTTTAATGTGGATATTTTTGTATGTATTTAGTGTGGTTGTGGTTGTTTTTATGCGTATGCATTATTTTTTTAGTGTCAACAAATAATTCATACTTTCTGGTGTTACACTTCAATTATGCATTTATTAAAAAATAATAATGATAACTACCGTATTTTCACGCATATTCCCCGCACACGCCGATAACCCTCCCACGCATATACCCCGCAGAATTTTTAGATCCTGTAAAAAAATTGTGGTATAACCCGCCCACGCTTATACCCCGCACAATCATATCACGGTGAACCACTCTAGGAGATGTACTTACCGTACTATATTTTAACAACTCTATCAATACCATGCATACAAAAATATCTCTTATTACTTAAAAAGTAATTGTTTATTTTCATAAAAATGTTATAAATAATTATAAAATTATAATTTTGATATTTTATTCGATTGGCTAAACGTAAACAAGTGTGCACTATTTTTTCCGGTACACTGTACCATCAGACAACTGCAGTCGTTATACAAAACATTCGATTTACGACATGAACGAGAATTGCTTCCAAACCGGTTTAAACTGGACTATTCGATTCCGAGGTTAACCGGGGAGACACTTTAATCAGAATCTAATTTTATATTCGTGTTTTGCAAGTAATAGCGCCATTGATTCATTATTCAGTAAAAAAAAATTCCAGATACCCCGCCCACGGAGATACCCCGCAGGGGGGGGGGTGCGGGGTTTGTAAAATCTGGTATAACCCGCGGGGAATATGCGTGAAAATACGGTACACCGTTTAAAATGAAATCTTGTAAGTCAAACTTTCCGAGCCTGCCCAAACACGAATCTGGAACCGTTTATTGGTTTTTAAATCAACACTATAGGCAATCTTGTTTAGACGTGAAAGAATCGATTTTTTCGAAGTAGTTAGGGCTGCGTGGAAATGAATCACGGATTATGATATATATAGACGTGTTCATCTCAAGGTACAATTTTAAGTGTTAAAACTCGTGATGTAGTTTCTTCCTTTTTGTGGTGTAGTTTGCATGTAATAAATTTCCATTACAATTGAAACGATACGGAAGTAAACGTTTGTCTGGACAGGGGAGACAACATTTCGAATTAAACTTTCGCTATTTTATTTGTGGAACTAGTCAAACAAATACACTTGATATTTCTTTTCGTTAACTAGATTAACTTAGTGACATGTTATAACACTTAAGTAGTTAAACTAACCTAGAAATAATGTTATTTTTTTGCATCAGCAAATTCCATTAAAATATATATTCTTAAGTCATGTTACATTTATTTAAATAAATTAATTTAAATTTAAAATTTGTATTTTTTTAATTTTTAGTGGCTTTGAAGCACTCTGATAAATTATGTAACAGAAATGTAATTTCAAGTGAATGCAATTGTACAGTTGTAATCTTTGGTGTTTTTGCTTAATTTAATGGGACGTCCATAAATGACGTCATGCAATGTCAGCCGATTTATCATCCCCACTCCCCCTTTGTCACACGTCGTTACAAAAAGTTAGATCCGACTCCTCCAAAATGACGTCAGAAAGATTTGTGCCCCCCCCCTCCATAAAAGCTATTAGTCTATTTGAAATTAGCATGTTTCAAATTACTCTTTTGTCATTTAAGTATTATTTAGTTTTAGGCTGCACTTTAATATCGTATCACGTGTGAAGCCATGTAAAACGTCATTAAATAAATTGTAAACAATAATAAACATAACAGCCTGAGTCACTCACTCACTGGCTCACTGGATCATTCCGAAACGCTATCACGTCATTGTTTAAGTTTATATTTTAATACAAGGTGTGCATCAGGAGGTGTGCAAAATAATTATAAATTAAAAACTCGCCGTAAAAAAATATTATATGACGTCATTGTTTAAGCTTATATTTTAAATTCGGAAAACAGAGCGATGTAAAAAGAGGATTTGAGGATTTATAATTGTGTACATTTCATTAACTTTAATATTTCCTATTCATCAAACAAGGATAAGTTACTTGGGCTTTTGAAAAAAAGTTGGCGCCGTAGGCGCTCTACAACCCCTAGTAAATAATATAATAGCCCAAGTCACTCACTCACTCACTGGCTCATTCCGTAACGCTATGACGTCATTGTTTGAGCTTATATTTAAGTACAAGGTGTGCATCAGGAGATGTGCAAAATAAATATAAATTACATATTTTAAACACTATAATGTCATTGTTTGAGCTTATATTTTAATACTAGTGTATTACCCGTCAAAAATGACGGAAGTTTTCAAAATAAATACATTTCCGTTGAAATCTATTTATTTTGAAAAAATACACATCGGAATAAAAAATAATGTAATACAGAACTTTCATTTATTTTTATTTTATTCATTTATTTTCATATTGAACATTTTTAATAGGAACGTTCGAAAAGAATTATTTTTGGTGCAGTAATTTGGTGCGCTGCTTTCTAAAATTAGTAGTTTCACAGTCTTGACGGGACGAACTTGACATACATTGCAAATTGTGTATGTTGACACGGTGTGCAACGGGTGGTGTGCAAAATAGTTATAAATTAAAGATTATTTTTGAAATAGCACAACAATCCATACCAGTTAAAAAAGCGTATAGTGTTTTATGCCGTTAAAACATTATATGACGTCATTGTTTAGCTTATATTTTATTTTTGGAAAAGGTAACGATGTAAAAAGAGGATTTGAGAATTTATAATTATAAAATAATTTGTGTACATTTCAGAAAGTTTAATATTTTGTATTTATCAAACAAGGATAAGTTACTTAGGCTTTTGAAAAAAGTGGGCGCCCTACAAATCCTAGTCAAATATATGAGTGTAAATTTTATCTAAGTTGCGCATTTTGTTTTGACTTCACATTTCTTAAACACCCACTTCCCCTCGTCACACTTTGTCACAATTAGTCGACCCCCCTCCGCCACTAGGTCGTGACGTCATTTAGGGAGGCCCATATAAAGTTAGATTTACTAACTCTATAGTTTTCAAAATAATTTTTATATTCGTTTTTTTCCTCCTGAAACTGGCGATTAGTCCATTAATTTCTTTTTTTCTTTAAAAAATCATCCGCTATTCATAATACTCTGTAATTTAACAAGTTCTTAGATTTTATGTGACCCTCCTTAAAAATTTGTTAATCCATATATATTTTTCTCTTTACATTCTATTATTGTAAGTTGTACAAAAATAAAGATACAGAATCGTCAATGCCATAATAATCAATATTTCTGCTTTGTGTTAAAACAGGGCAGTAAAATGTCAAGTGATGCATCCTCAAGCATAAGTACAACTGAAAACAAAGAATTAAATCAACCGAAAGCTGAGATTGACAATGATGGAAAACTGAAAAAACAACTCAGTAAAAAATTCCCATATATCAGAAATAG
>CALYLW010000100.1:1802089-1877013 GCA_944989445.1 Ampullaceana balthica
AAGAGCATTTCGGAACCTTTGATAAATTGGAAAAGACGATGCATGATACTGGAAATTGTGGATAATGTGGCAAAGAAGTAGAACAGTTAAAAATTGAACATTTTATTGTAATTTAATTTTTTTTCATTTGCAGATTACAGAACTAGAAAAGTGTGACAGGTCCACCGGATGCACATTGTGTACATATCATACTGAGTTCATCGACATAAATATTGTCGAAAATACAAAATCACAAAGAAAATCTGCCGGAGGACTGCCGAAATCAGAGAGTAAATCTCCTGAACAAATGAACCCTACCTGTGATGATCTTAAATCAAAAGGTGAAAAACAATCAATGGATATAACTACTCAAGAAACGAACCCTACCTGTGATGATCTTAAACCAAAAGGAGAGAAACAATCAATGGATATAACTACTCAAGAAACGAACCCTACCTGTGATGAAGCTACAAATACAACACAACAAGGAGCATCTGACCCAGCAGGAGAATCATCAGAGAATAAAACTTCTAAAAAAACGAAACTTATATGTGAGGCAGTTGATGTTGTATTTGTGGTGTATTGTATAAAATGTGATCGCGTTTTACTTGGTCGCACACGAGGAATGTTGAAATTCCTTACTGAAGTCAATTTTGGCTTTTCATGGGAAGCTAATTGTCAGCCTACGCGAGGTCACATGAAAAAATATTTGAGATGCATGGTGATCGATAAAGTAAGTGACTCGTGGGGAGAATGGCAAAAGAACTTGCAAGTGAAAGTAATGGATAATGACCCTCTTTTGCTCAAACTATATCATTTTAACTACATGGACGATGAAGACATTAAGAAACGATGTCCAGAAGCCAAAGATATTTCGTTCAATTCTGAAACAATCATATATGTGGTAGAGTGTTATAACTGTAAAATACTATATGTCGGAGAATCTCTTACCTCCTTTGAAATAGCTTATAAACAAGAAGAAGAAAACAACAAATTATTCTTAAGTCACTTTACAGATTTTAATGACGAATGCACCGAGAGAGATTTTCGTTGGTGTGTCGTTGATGGACTAACTGAAAATCAGATTAATTTTCTAGAGAAATTCAATAACTTGTATAAAGCAAGTAATATTCCCGAAAAAAAAATAATTTGTAACTCAATTGAAAATAATTGCATTAAAAATGAGGTGACACAATTTGTTTGGGAAAGCAGGACAAAAGAGGATTTAAAGACAAAACTTGTAGAATGGCATAATGGTTCGAAGAAGGGCAAGGGTAAGACAAAAACAGAGCCTATGAAAGATATTGGACAGTGGATATTAAACACTAAAAATAATTTTTTGCAAGAACGGCAAAGGGTGTGGATTAAAAAGTTAAGAACATTTGAAAATGGACTTAACGAAAATGAGAACCCGACGTTTTGCGATGATTCTGCTGTTACATTGTACAATGATTTTTTAAAAAATATTGTAAACTAGACGCCCCGCGGCGTAGCATACGGCGCAGACTTGCTCATGGAAATTGCTTTTACCCTTAAATGTACATTTTTAGGGCGCCTACGGCGCCGACCTTTTTCAAAAGCCCAACTAACTTGTCCTTGTTTGATCAATACGAAATATTAAACTTTCTGAAATGCACACAACGTATTTTATAATAGGGGTTCCCTTTTCCACAATTAAAATATCAGCGAAAACAATGACGTCATAATTTTTTTTACAGTGCATATTTAATTTGCACACCTTTTCCACTCTAATTTATTATTCTGTGTTAAGCACTCGGTCTGTTAGCGTATTGTTTTTGTGTGTGATCAACCGATTTTACAAATTTTGTATTAAGACAATATTTGTAATTTTTGTATTTGCAAAGTTTAATAAACTGATAAATTATCTTCCAAAAAAAAACACAAGAAGATAATCATAAGAGAGGAGAAAAATAACGGTTATAGTAAAACGAAAAAAACATTGAAAAGCGAGAACAAGGTTGCGAATCTAGCGCGTAACTACAATCGGCCAAGATCAACGATCTGCACTATTCTCAAGAACAATTAAGGAGATAGATGCTTCAAATGGAGTGTCAAGAATGTCTACGAAATGGTTACATCACATTTTCGTCAAATTTTGAAGTGTCTGCAAAAACAAATGTCTTTAACAGTTTTCTAGTTAAAAGCAATAATTATTTTTCATAAATTCATATTTATGTTTAAGTTTTTTGTTTCAAATCTAAATTGTATTCCAGTTGTTTCACTCTTTAACAATTTATAAGTTATTTTATTTGAATAAATATAAATACATTTTTTTGAAAAGTGATTATTTTTTTCAGCATGAACGGATTATCGTATTTTACATTGATTTGTATGGGAAATTTTTTTCGTATAACAAGTGTTTCGCTTAATGTGTGAGACTCTGGAAAGAATTAATCTCGTTATGAGATGTTTGACTGTACCTACGATACATGGTGGTATGACTTCAAATTTGGATGAGAATGTTTAATCAATTATTTTGTACCTATGAATTATTGAGGGCGTTGATTAAACTTCTCGTCTTTTTTTACTCGTTCTTCAAAAAAAATATTTTTTTTAAATAAAAAGAAACGAATGAAAGAAAAAAATAAAAAATAAAAAAATATGTTCAGTGCATACAGTGACCAAAAGAGTAGGTTTTCATGCAATAAATAATTAACACTGTGAATAAAAGCTTACAAAATAGTATTTTATTTTAAAATGCAAGTACTCGATCATTCATTTCTTTTCGTGTTAATAATGAAATCTGCAGGCGCAAGCGTTAATGAATTTGAATTACATGCATTATGGTACAAAACTGACAAGGCGGAATGCCACGATGCTATGAGGTTTATTTTAGATTTTAGAACATCTTCGATGTTAACCCTTCTTGGGTTTTGGTTAAAAAATATCTGTAAAACACTGTTTTCGTTGATATTGAAAGCGTAGTGATGCATCAATGCAAATTCGGTAAGTCTTTCCTGTTCCATTGAACGTCTCATGTAATTGTGCAAACGTCGGAGTGCACTGAAACTTCGCTCACACGTGCAGGAAGTCACAGGAATCACACACGCGGTTTTCAGTAAGCAATAAATATTTGGATACATCGATTCATAGCAATGTTTTATAGCTTCCGTGCAATTGTTTTGGTAGCTTTGACTCTTCACATTTCCTGAACCTCAACTTCCACCCGGTAAACTCTTCGGGCAGCACTTCTGGTGTGGCAGATCTTGCTCATATAAATCCACATCGCCTTTCAGATCTTTATACATACAATTTCTAACAGCACTTGGCACAAGAGCTAACAGTTGTCAGGATGTCCTGGTTAAGCCAGAGAACCGCATATGTAGTTCACCAATGAACTAGAATATTGAATTTGCTCCAGAAATGGATTAATTAAGTTCCGCACATAATGTTGCATTGGCGTTTCTAAGCACACATTGCTTCGGTAGATTTGCTGCTTAGCAATTCTGGGCATTGAAGCTTCAGCTCCTACAGACTGCGCCTTGATAATGATATGATCATAAGCGTTTTGAGAATAAGAATCTGCATTTGTTCTAATCTCTCTACACTATTCCTTGACGTTTTCGATAAGTGACATAGTCTGAATTATGTCAATCGCTTCTTTCTGAAGTTTTGACTGTTATTCCTTCCAGCCTAGATAACAGTTTGTACGTTACAACAAGCGGCTGGGTAGCGAAGTCAACAGTGCGCTCGCCTCACAAGCTGAGGGGCGTGGGATCGAGCCCACGCAAAACCACAATTTAAATGATACGCTAAGAAAGTCCCTCGCTGAACCCTAGAATGGCCCCCCCCTAGTAATCTCTGATGGAAAAATTAGGGATCCCCTACGGCCTTCAGTAATGGGAATTACTTACTTTACTTACGTTACAACAAACCTCACAATAAATGTGAAGTTACACATGGAATGAAAAAGTGACGTTGCTCGAGACTTACTGTCCGTGTCCCAATCATCATTTGTAGATCATTGTGTTTTCAACGTGGCAATGTGTGAAAAATGTAAACATACCATATAATATGTTTCATGGCACTCAGCCCATCTTGCTTTTTGCACAAATCTGTAAGTGCCTTCCGTTTAGCACTGTCAAAGACTTGTTTGTACGACGTTTTTCAACATATATGTAAGTACCTATTTTATGTTATTGTACTGATGAAGGCATTAGCCGAAACGTCTATTGTCGTGTTAGTTTTAAAAAACACTTAAAATTACTGTTTTCATTGCACAATTTGTTTGTGTATTTTGTATTAAAAAAAAACATGCAGGTTTCTTTTAATAAATATTTCAGTCATGTTACGCACATCGGGAAGTCTTCGCGAATGCGTGATCTATAGGTTTAAGGCGTGGTAGCTGCAGTGTGTGTATACCACCAAAGGGGCCTCTCGCAGAATACGCGCTTGAACTCATGAGACAGCGCCCGACATAGATGCAGCGCCATCATAACACTGGCCCCTCATATTCTGTAGTGGGATCACCAAATCTCTCAATAATGTCAAGATCTATTAGTTACAAAAAAGGGCACACGTTCGCAAAATGGGGTTCGTTCGAACCTACGAAACCCCCCCCCCCCCTGTGTACGGCCATGGGCAAACTTTATCAACATTATGAAAATTCCGGTTAGTCAATAAGTTAAAACCAAAATGTTTGTGTAATCGTCAGGAAATTTATTATTTATCGGCCGCTATTTTTATTATTTATTTCTACTTTTTGACATCCAATAATTTGTAAGTGATGGGTCGATTAATCGTTAAAAATAATTTAATGGTTAAAAATCTTTTATCGATTAATCGAGAAATTAATCATTAATTTCCGCAGCCCTTATATATATATATATAAATTTAGTTTAAGCATTAGATACTGAGTGATTAACTGGATTTTGACCAAACTTGGTTTATAAAAACTTAAGAGCCTATATTAAATTACTATAGGGCACTGAACTCATAATGTCTATTCCCTCGGCGCTGAGGGCCCTAAATGTCTTTTTGACTAAACGTTTAATATTGTATTTCCCATTAAATTTTACACGATTTGAGAAATAAAGATAAATAAATTTATTTTATCTTATCTGTTTACAGACGCTCCTTCTGTACAGAAGATTATTGTGTCCTACGCTTATCTGTGGTTTGTTTTTAGTCCTGCATTTTTATCAGAGATTTAAATTTTGATAAAGTGTTTGTTTTCCTGGTTTCTTCAGGCAACCCATTTCACGCCCGAATTCCGGCGGGAAGAACGAAAAGTTGTATGTGTTTTGTTCCTGCATATGGAATAAGAAAGGTGGTTTTTATCCTTAAGTCTATCTGAGGGTTGTATTAAGTTATCCTTTGTGTTGTATTTCTAAATTAGAATTAATTGCTTTGATGTATGATTACTACTTTGCTCTTGGTTCTTCTATCCTCCAGTGTTTCAAGGTTTAATGATTCTAAACTAATGGTGTTACTCTTGTCAGTTTTGAATATTCTCCAGTAATGAATCTGGCAGCTCTTTTTTGAATTTGTTTCTAGTTTATCAATGTTTTCTTTGGTGGATGGGTCCCATACAGAAGATGCATATTCTAGTACAGGTCTCACCAAAGTGAGGTAGCATTTTAGTTTTATATCTCTATTACATTTGTGAAAGTTTCTTTTTATAAAGCCTAAGGTTTTGTTTGATTTTTTAATAACTTGATTGACATGGGGATTCCATGATAGTTTCTCATTTATTAAGACTCCTAAGTATTTTGCATCTTTAGTTTGGGTCAATTCTTTTCCATGAATGTAATATTTTGAATTTATTTGTTTATTTTTCTATGTCACTCTTAACAGTTGACACTTTTCTGGGTGGAAAGACATACTCCAGTTAGTTTCCCATTTTATCAATTCATCTAAGTCTTTTTGTAAACGTTTTGCTATCTTAGTCTGATTTAATTGTTTTATAGATTATACAATCATCAGCAAATAACATAACTTTTGTTCCTGTGATGTTGTTGGGTAAATCATTTATATAAACTAAAAAGAGTAAGGGGACCTAGCACAGTTCCTTAAGGAACGCACGAGTTAACCTTTATTGGTGCAGATTTAGATCCATTAATTATTACAGTTTGCTCCCTTACCCAAAAGGAAGTATTGGATCCAGTGATGTAAGGGACCTGAGATTCCAAAGTAGTTAAGTTTTTTAAGTAAACTAAGGTGGTGAACTTTGCCAAATGCTTTTGAGAAGTCTAGTAATATTGTGTCTATTTGATCATTATTGTCTAAGCCTTTTGATAGTTCATCTATTAAACCTATTAATTGTGTTTCACATGATCTGTTTTTTCTAAAGCCGTGTGGATGTGGGCATAGGGCATTATATTTGTCTAGGTGGTTAATTATTTTACTATATATTATGTGTTCTAGTAATTTACAAGTAATACTAGTAAGTGATACAGGTCTGTAATTACCAGGGTCTGATTTATCACCTTTCTTAAAGAGTGGAGTTACGTTAGCTAATTTCCAATCCTGGGGCACTTTACCCTGGTTTAGAGAGGCTTGAAAAAGAATTACTAGGATTGGGAGACAGTTCATTGCTTAGTTTTTTTTAATAACCTTTCAGGCAAATTCATCTGGGCCAGTAGCTTTGTTTATTTTATTTTTTATTAGTGAATGTATACCTATCTCGCCTACAGTTATGTTACATATTTCTTCCATTTTATATAAATTTATTAAAACTTACTTGTCGCCTGAGGCAGAGAATGATGATGCAAAATATGTGTTAAGGGTATTAGCTTTAGTCTCATTATCATTATAGGTAATTATAATATCATTATATTATTTGAGCCGTTTAGTGTGGCTATTCCTGTAATTTCCATTTTTTTAGATTTGAAAAAGGATCATAAGTTTTTATTGTTATCATTAGAAATTACATTGTTAATATATTTATTTTGGAGGTTTCGATAAAGTTTTTGTTTCAAGTGTTTAATCTTTAAGTACTTTTTGTGTATCCTTTTTAAATTCGTAGCCTTAAATTTCTTAAATAAGTTCTCTTTTTGTTTGCATAGCTTTTTAAATATTGAATTGAACCAGCATTTGTTTTGAAATTGAGTTAAATGAACATATTTTGTTGAACTGGTAGGCCCGGGACACTTTATCTAATCTATAAATATATAAAAAATGAAAATATGTTAATATGTATGTTTGTCCTGTATGCTTACTACGCTTACTACACCATTCATCAGATTGTTATTGAACTTTTGAAGATTGTTGATTACGCTCCCAAGATGGTACCTGTCAAGAAACTTTTTAAAAATTAACTCTCATGGGGCCGGCGGCACAAAATGTGTTTTGTCCCTTTAAACGAACAATATTAAAATTAGTTTAAGTGTTTGTTGTTGCGTTTTGTTTTTTAAAATATTTTTTATTTTTTATTTTGTGTCCCATAACGTCGTGGTCGTAGGGGGTTTTAATTTTCCACTAGAACTTTCTCGGGGCTTGGTACACCTTGGCGGCGCCCATCTCCCCTCCAGGTCAGCGGAGGACTTTTTAGCGATATTCATTCATCAACATTTTTAGTGTGACTTTAACGTTGGTTAGATCCCACGCCCCTCAGCTCGTGAGGCGAGCACACTATAGACTTCGCTATACAGCCGCCAGTTTAAGAGTTAGCTACTGTGAAATTGATGGATCTTGACCAAACTTTGTGTATGAATACTTGATAGCCCATATTAAAGATGTTAGGCATCAAACTCCTAATAACCTTTCTTTTTGGGCCAGGGGCCCCAAATCTTTTTATTTATTTTTGGAAAACGTGTATGACTTTTATCCCCTTTCGATTATACATAATCTCGACAAACATTTAGAGGTGCATACAATATTATACAGATTGATATTAACAGGTGTTTTGAGCATTACATATTGCACCGATGGGCCCCAGGGACCCATAGTATTTTTTATATACACTATATAAATATTATTTTATGTATCCGATCGCTATAAAACTTTGGAAAATTGTTGAGTTTGCCTCTAGAACAAGTTTTTGGCATTAACAACTTTTAAAATACAACTAACAGGAGACCGTGAGCCAGAAATGTCGTTTTTGTCTTTATATATCTTAAGTAAAAACTTTTAAAAACTTTGGATACTTGGTTAATGAATGAATATTGACCAAGAGTTTTACATGAAACTTGATAGCCTATAATAAAATAGTATAGTGCATTTAAATCCTAGTGTAAATTACTTCGGGCCCAAGAGTGACCGAAATGAGATGGCTTTTGTTTTATTAAGTCTTTAGAATGTATGTCCCATTTGAATTTCACACGATCTTGAAAAAAGTTATTGCCTATATCCATCATTATCCAGATTGAAATCTACATCGTTTTTAACTTAAATCTTGCACCTTATAGACCATGATGGCCCTTAATGTCGTTTTTTTTCTTTTGTAAGCTTTTTAAACATTATTTTATTTATCGATTTGCTATGTAACTTAGACTCTTTTTGTGCACACTTTCCAGAAGGTTTCAGGCATAATTGTTTTTAAAATGTACCACTCATTGGTTACTTTGAATTTATTCCGTTTTACTGAGTTCGTTGCAAACCACGACGGGTCTGCTAGTATATATATTAGGGCTGGTACCGATTTTTTTGTATACAAAGTTTGGTTAAGATCCATCCATTTACTCAGTAGCTAACGCATAAACTAATTTGTACATCATATAGATTTGTCGTATCAGTCTAAAAATAAAGCTCAAATTTATTTGTTTTCATTGCACAATTTGTTTGTGTATTTTGTATTTTAAACTAATTTGTATATTGCTCATATTATAAAAAAAAAGACCTTAAGGGCACCCGGGCCCATTTAACTGCTATAGACTATTGTACATCGTTCATCAGCGTTCCACATCCAATGAGTGAGTGAGTGAGTGACTTGGACTATTATATTATTTATTTGCAATGTATGTCACGTCCCGTCTGTCTGTCCGTGACGCTATGCGAGGTAACTCCCGATAAAAAAATGAAAATATTGAAGAAAAAATGTTGATTTCGAGATTAACAAACTGTGTTTCTTGGCATAAAATATTGTGACGTGATGTCATTATTTGAGTTTTTTATTAATGCGTGAAGGGAACGAAGTAATAAAAAAAACGTAAAAAACAAGTTTTTGACTATTAATCCTTTACGTACGAGACGTAACTAAAAGAATGTTTCATTATAATACGCAGCGCAAGACAATCCAAAAATACAAAATTGTAGTTATGTCTCGTAATACATGTTTAATATAATGCGCACCGATTAGGAATATGTTTATACAATTTAATGTCAATAAAATGCGCTCATTATTGCGCGACAGGAAAGGTTGTTCAATATAATACGCACCGCGACACTATTGCAAAAAAAGTTAACATGTTACAAAGAGATAAATAAAGATAATCTAAAAATTCATTAATTTAATTACGGTACATTCGATTTATCTGAAATTTTGATGCGTCCTGTTTCTCATCGACACATAACTGCCTGCACAATTTCAGCTCACTAGCTTACGATGAAGTGGGTTAAAAAGCAACCCAAAGTTTTTTCGACAAGGGCTCTGATACCACAAGTTAATATAAAGGATTTAAAAAGAGTCATGTTTTATTTGATGTGATTAATAATATTATTAATTTTTTGTATTAAATGTCCGTTTTTGTGTATGTGTCGACGTCAATATTATGTACGTATTTATAAATTTAATTTTCTATATCAATGTATAACATTCCTTTTTTTGCTTTATGAAATTTACAATTTGTTGTCGTTTGGTTGTCAAGTTTCGATGCGTTTTGAACTACAAAGGCATTATTTATTACTGCAAATGAAATTTGTCAACTTATGCTTCAGTTTAGCGTTTGTTTTTCTTTTATACACTTTGAGATTGCATCTTTGTATATTTTAAAAAATAACATATTTAAAAATCGGACTCCTCCCCACAATAGTTTTTTGTTTGGTTGGTATGTATATGTAATATTTTAATACGTCTTAGAATAATTTTGAATTTTAAAAAATCTTTGATTTTAATATAGAACTGGAAGGGGTGCTCACTTGTCATTAATGAAAACGCTTATTTGAATTCCTAAAACGTGTATATTAAATTGTATATACGATTAACTGTTGATACGTTAATATTTTCTTGTATCCAGTGATAAACTTTACTTCAAAGTTTTCATGCATAATAAATAGTTCTATGTTATTAATATTTGTCAATAGTTACAATATTTCGATTATATGTTTTTGATAATGGAAAGGTAATAATGTATGGACCGATGGGCGCATAAACTGACAAGTCATAATAGATCTTGAAAAGGTGCTTACTTGGCAATAATAAAAACGTTAATGTGAATTACTAACATGTGTATATTAAATTGTAAAAATGATTATCAGTTAATAATTTAATCTTTTCTGTTATCCTGTGACAAAATTTGCTTACTACATTTCATACAAAATAAATAGTTCTTTGTTATTAACATGTGTAAAATTACATTATATTTTTTACATGTTTTGGTAAAGTTGTGGTAATAATGTATGGACAAATGGGCGAATTAACTGACAAGTCATAATCATCAATGAAGCTTAAACGGATGTGCTGGATGTGGATCACATTACAGTCACATAATGTATTTTTAACTCACTGTGCTGTATTATTGGTGCACTCATAATTGGTGCGCACTATTCAATTCCGCAAGTTAACGTCCGGCTGACTCCTCAGCAATATTTGTTAATACTTCGAACTTCAAACTTCTTTTCTGCAGTATCACTTTATGCTGTGTGTAATTCATTATACATTTACTATTATCATGAGTATATCATTATTATTCATGCAAACTTATATAACGCAAAGCCTAAGCTTGGAGGTTTTCTCATAACACATATATTCGTATATATAATCAAAATATATACTCTGCTTTGTCCGTTCGTAACGCTACATTTTAGAAAGCACACCGCTAAAAATAGCCTTGAAAAAAATACTGCAAATAAAAAAGAAAAAAGTTATTTTCAAACGTCCGCATAAATTGTTCAATATGGAAAAGAGATTTAATTTTTCTCTCTTGGTCTCTACATTCCCTGATTATTTTCTATGCGGCTTTCAGGCAAAAGGGACAATTACAAAAACTGAAATATATCCATTTTGAAAACTTCCTTCATTTTTGACGGGTAATACACTAGTGTATATATATATTTGTGAGTAGTGTGAGACAAAGGAACTCAAGATTTCCTTTTAGTCCAAGATTACCATTAGGTAAAACCAGGTCTCTAAATTTGTGGAGGCCTTTGATAAGTTCGACATTTCTCAAACACATCATAGCTAGTCGGTTCCTGTTTTACAATACGGGATATCGATTTTCAAATCAATAAATCTTTACCCTCACTTCACGCTGGCGTCTCGTTTGTGTGACACAGCAACGTCAGCACGGTGTAGGCTTATCAACAAATGCTTCTACCTCCACCGGAAATCAGAAAATTAGTGATGTATCAGTTTTTATATAAGACAAAACTACATTTTGGCCCACGGCCCCCAGTTAGTGATAAACCAAATTTATTTTAGCATGTTAATATCGTGGGAGTGTTCTCAACAACTTCCCAAAGTTTCATGCTCTACTTACACGGTAAGTTGGAGAATTAGTGATGAGTCTTTTTTATATTGCTCAATTTAGGAAAAAACTACATTGGCGGCTTCAGCCCCCAAAACATTTTATGTTTAATTTACAGTAATGAAAACTCATTATTTTTTATCAACGTCTTTTAAAAAGGTCAGTTAAACGTAAATCACAAGGAGGAGATATGCCTAGATCCTAAACTATGTCAACTATAAGGAAAGAAGAATTTTTGGAGACGAATGCCATAAAGGAAATAAAGAAGAAATACAGCGAGAAGAAGCTTGTGGAGATATTGAATGAACAGAAGAGAAATCAACCATCTGAGGCACTGTGTGAACATTTACCCTATATTAGAACGAGTAGGTATTTTAAAGTGTTAATTTACAATTGTATCACAATATTCATTTCCTGAGATGATGGCTAGGCGCGTAAGAACTTCACCCAAAAACTCAACAGGTGTATCCTCTAATGGCAGTATGGGCTGAACATTTTTATAGCATTCAAAATATGTTATGCTCTTTTACTAAACATATTAAATGTAAATATATTTTATACTACCTATATGTGTGCAATATTTTAATTAATTCTTTTAAAATTAATTGTTGCTTTACTTATTTGCAGATCCATGCATACGGAGAGTTATGGTCGCAATTCACACGCTTGAATACCAGGTAACATTATTCTAAATACAAATTAAACGTTTTAACCCAATAAACGTATAATTGGTTAATTTTGTTTTATTTGTCTTTACAGAATCCAACGTATGGGTACACTATAAAGTTTTTGTTGAAAGTGATTTTAACTAAACACGTGTCTGCCCTGGATCTTGTTTATCCTCATTGTATTGTCTAATACTTAAAATTGCAATGTGGATTGTTTTCTATAAAGCTAGAATTTCAAAATTCATTTTAACATTTTGTTATTGCAATTCATTTTATCAATCCTAATTTTTTAGACGTTTTGACCACATATGAACTCATATTCCAAAGTACATTCTCTACGCAATGTCAACTCTCAAACGGGCTTCCTTATAAAGTAATATATTTTATAGAATAAGACTGCAGTACATCTTTTAAATGAAATACAAAATACACTATTTGGGTAATCAAACAATAAATCAAAGCTTTATTAATTAACTAATACAAAAGTGTACGTTTCCGGTAATGCCTTCGTCAGTAAAAAGAAAACAAAATATCAACATCAATTTTTTACAAGTCTACAGACTGCCATAGTTTCCTTATGTATACATCGTCCCATCGCCAATCTTGTAAGAACTCTATCCTATTTTCACAACTATTGAGACTTAAAAGGCTCTGCAGTGATGAGGCAGACTTTTTGGAGAAAAGTAATGAAATGCTGGATTTGTTTCGAAGGAGGTCATACCCGGAAACAGTTTTAATATCCGCTGTCAATCGAATTAAAGGCTTCACCAGACATGACACGTTTACATCATCTTTTTGTGATCAATGTGATCGATCCAAATTTGTTTTAACTTTTTCATCCCCATAATTTTAAAGCCCGCCAGGTGATTCTCAAAAACAGACCAATCCTCATGGCTGACCCTATAACTCAGCAGGTCTTCAAAAAACCTCCTCTTTTTGCTTTCCAGAGAGATAGAAGCCTCAGAGCTATTCTTGTAAGAAGTCACCTTCCCACAATGAAAGCACATATTGGAACAAAAGGTTGCAACCGTAACCGTTGCAATACTTGTCCATATGTGATTGAAATTAACATTTCTTTCCCTCTTGAAAAATTCATAATAAAAGATGGATTCACTTGCACAAGTCACAACGTGATTTATGCAATCCTTTGCAAGAGGTGTAATAAAATGTACGTGGGTGAGACAGGTCGTTGTCTTGGAGATCGGTTTCGAGAACCCCTGTATATATAAATAAACAGGCTCAATGTCCAGTGTCTAAACATTTCAATAGTGTTGACCATGACGGCATTTCAGATATTGCAGTTACTGGTATTTTATATGCAAGCAATACTCATGATAGGATCTACATGGAAAATAGACTTATAAAACGATTTGGTACGTTGGCTCCATATGTAATTAACCAAATTCACAATTTTATCTAACTGCAGAATCTTTTATTCCGTTGTGGTTTTCACTGTACCTTTAGATACTCCCTCCTTTTTCTTATATCATGTGTCCTTGTTTGTTTTTTGTTTTTCCTTTCCTTTTATTTTACATAAATATTTTAAATTATTTTATGATATAATATGCTTCAAGAATGTCAATATTACTTATGTAAGTACCTATTTTATGTTATTGTACTGATGAAGGCATTAGCCGAAACGTCTAATGTCGTTTTAGATTAAAATAAAGCTTAAATTTATTGTTTTCATTGCACAAATTTGTTTGTGTATTTTATATTTTATTTAAAAGCTTTATCGCAGTCCCGTTCTGTATGCTATATTAATCAGTAAAGATAACTAAGCTTACATAGGTATTAAACATAAAATTAAATCATCTAAGACATGGGTGGGCAAACTACGGCCCGCGAGCCGCATGCGGCCCGCGAGAGTATATTATGTGGCCCATGGCCATGACCATGTTGCGATCTTATGTTGTTATTTTATTTTATTTTTTTTATTTTATTTTTTAAGTTTTAGAATTTTCACTATATTTTTTTAAAATTTGATTCAAATCTAGGGATATTAAATCGATTTTATTTATTCCAGAATTGATTAGTGATCATTAGTCATGAATTGTAAAATTCTTATTCGAAACTGTTTTTCAACTCAACTGGAAGTGGCTTTTGTTTACGATTTTTAAATTGGTTGTTTTGTAAAAAAAAATATTGTAATTTAAAAGAAAAAAAAACTTGATTTAACCATGAGTGCAGCCAAAAAAATAAAATAAGTTGGAAGATGAATGTCGTGTTGACTAATGGACCACTAAAAATTGCTTCACGTGCGTTGGGAGCAAAGCAGTCTACTTGCTGTACCATGAGTGTGTGAGCGTCTTTAAAGAGTACAACATAAAAAGACACCAACAAAAAAACATTTGGATTTCGGGCAAAATTTAACGAACGAAGAGAGAAGAATTAATTGTCAGGAGTTGTTTAATAATTTAAAGAAGCAGCAAACTATTTCCACCAAACAATCTATAATACAAGATGCTGCAACTGAAGCAAGTTTGGTGCTGTCCCATAAGATTGTAAAACGGAGCAAATCTATTTCTGACAGCAATATCATCAAGGAATGCTTGAGCCCAGGACCATCCGCGTGTAAGGCGGACGTGATAACCACTACACTACGAATCACATGTTATTCTGGAAAGAAACAACGGAAGTGAACGCAAGAACCATTGGTGGTCTCGAAACCACCTCTGTTTGCCAACTATAAACTGATTAGACGACCCCAGCGAGGGTCATTCGTCATATCCGTTTGCACATACTCGCTTTGGTGAAATATAGAGAGAGATTTTTATACGTTGTAAATTTTAATTGAAGCAGACACACTATACATGCGGCCCTCCTATAGCAATAAATTGTTCAATGCGGCCCTCCGTAGAAAAAGTTTGCCCACCCCTGATCTAAGACATTCTTTATCAAGACGAAAAGATAAAAGAAAGCTAAAAAAAACCGAAACAAACAAACAATGACACAAGCTATTAGAAAAAGGAGGAAGTATCAAAAGTAACAGTGAAAACCACAACGGGAAAATAATACCACAGTTATGTCAAATTGTAAATATGGTTTAATCCTTATTGAGTCAACGCACAAAATCGTTAAATAAATCTATTTTCTTTGAAGATCCTATCATGCGTATTGCTCTTATATAAAATGACAGTAACTGCAATATCTGAAATCCCTCCATGATCAACACTTTTGAAGTGTTTAGAGACAGGACATAGAGCCTGCTTATTAATATTATACAGTTGTTCTCTAAACCAATCTTCCAGACGACGAACTGTCTCGCCCATTTGAAAAAAATCAACATAAAAGATGGTTTCAGGTTATCGTCTGGGAGATATTTTTTTTCTAACCTGCACGTCTTATAGAATGTCTTAGATTATTTAAATATAATTTTAATACGTGTAAAAGTTTAGTTATCTGTACTGCCAAAGGCATTAGCCGAAAATTTTTCCATTATATTAGTTAATTTATAAAGCTTTAATTTATTGTTTGATTACACTATTTGTTTGTGTTTTTTGTATTTCCTTATAAAACTCCTTTTCAAACCATCTCCGAAAAACAAGTGGCCGCAATTTAAAGGTTTCCTGATAAAGTTCATGCTGACACAAGGTGAACCCATGACCATCTATATGTCATTAATAGGTTTATGGTTACGCTCTTACTTCCTGCAGATGTTCATATTTTGAAGGTCAAGTTATAATCACATTTATTTTGTAATCATCACTCTACTAATCATTTTAAATGTTAAAACAAACTGATTTACCTCAGAAAACTTATGGAAACTTCAGCTATTAACAACCGAGGATTGCGTCAAACACAAATTACGATACCACTGTTATTTTTACATATCTATTGCTTCTATACTGTCAATTCTGAAGATAACCGATGCTATAATCACTGGGGAATAAACAGTCGCGAGGTAAAACTTGTGTCTGAAAACTTTACTGCATGCTGGACACTCTTTATCTCTGGTTTTAGTTTTTATATAATATAATATTCTTAAATTTCTGTTTCCTTTAGGTGATAGTGAGGAGTTCACCGAAATTAAAGCAAAAATGCAAATGCCTTTTCTGCACATATCATTGTGAACCTATGCTAGAAGGGAAATACATCGAACCACAAGGAGCAAAAACATTAAACCCAGCTTGTGAGGAAGTAAATGTAGTATTTTTGCTTTATTGTATTAATTGCGATGAAGTTTTACTTTGTTATACGCCTCAACAGCTAAAACTTCTCATGTATGTCAATTTTGGATTTCACTGGGTCGAAAAATGTCAACCTGGGAAAAGTCATGAGAAGAGATATTTAAGATGCATGATTATAGATAAACTAAATGCAACAAAGGATTTAGGAAGTATATTTTCTATATGTAAGTTGACAAATTTAGCTCAAAACACGTTAAGACTATATAGTATAATAGAAAGAGAAAACAACTTTACTGGGGGAGATGTTCAAATATTAGACTCTAAAAATGAACTATTTACAAAGAAAACTCCAGAGTACTTAGAAATTTGGGATTTGTATTTACAACTAAAAACATATTTAAATGTTCAGATGGTTGACAAAAATGTTTTTCAAGAGCTAAAAACTCAATTGACACTCCCTGTTATTAAATTGAAGAATAAATTTGAAGAATACAGGCAATACCACTACGTACCTAGATCTAAATTTAAGGAGCTTGGTCCAAATCCAAAAACATTTCTGTACAATTGTGAGCATATTGTATACATGATAACTTGTTTTAACTGTGAAGTAAAATATGTTGGTAGAACCGAACGTACATTTCTTTTCAGGTATCCAGATTTTTTAGCTAAGGCCACACCTGATGTCCAGTCACATTTCAAAAGTGGAGAGTGCACTTTTAGGGACATGCGATGGACAGTGATCGATGCACTAAGTGATGATCAGATTTATTTCTTGCACAGAGGGAGTTATGTTTTTAACAAATGTGAACTTGATGTTAAGAAAATAATATGGGGAATGATGAATATGAAATTGGAATCCAAATATATAGAATTGTTAAAGGAAAATTTGTTCGATAATGACTCATTCAAAGAAGCCATTAAAAAATTCAAAGAGGAAACTCAAGGACTAATTGACCAAGAAGAATTGAATAAATCTTTGTGGCCATGGAATGTTGCAAATGATGAGCTAGAAATATTTTTGAGAATGGAAAATGAAAAATGGATAAAAAATACCAAGACTTTATTTATTGAAGACAAAGAAAATTTCTGGATGGTAGAATTACAAACCCTTGAGAACGGCTTGAACCAAAAAAAGGGTGCAAGGTCTAAAGATAGTTCTCCTAATTTCTATAATGACTTTTTTACAAGTATGTCATATTTTAAAGTTGAAACGTGAAAGCTTGAGAAATTTATATTATCATTGAATTAAATGTGTTTAGTTGTGTGTGTGTGTGTATGTGTATGTGTCTGTGTGTGTGTAAATATTTTTAAAATGTAATATCAATTTTGACATTGAAGTACACAAATAAATTTTTGATAATGAAATAATGATTTCGTGATTCACTCAACTGAAGCTCTGATGTTACTGACTGAATAATAAATGTTTTGTTTATATTTACCGCCTCATATTTAACCTATGGATATTTACATTTAAGATGAACACCCTCGCAGCCAATAGCCTGAGAATTTTTAAAAGATACAAATACATTTTATTTTAAAGTTTTTTTTTATTGTCAGCTAAGGTAAAATCAATGCTAAGATGGCATCATTTAGAGAGAAGATATAATTAATTTCTCTACTATCCATTTAAAAAAACACATTTTATTTGTTGAAACATGTGTTTAAAAGTATGTCTCAATTGATTCTTATTAATTAAATATCACCCGATTCCCATTGATTCAAAGCACATGAATTTTTGTAGTTAATAGCTTTTGTAGTTTGTAGCTAATATTTTCATTTAATATAGGTGAAAATAAATAATTTAAAACGTTTTAGTTATAAATCAAATAATTGTCATTTACTGGGGATATATACGCTAAGTTTTTAATTGAACTCCCAATCGAAGCTCTATTTGATTCGGGAACAAATAAAAATATCAAAGAATTATGCCTTCCGTGTAACCATAGATTTTCTCTAGAAATTACTAATCGTGATTCATTGTGTTTCAATCGTGGTTTATGCCAGTTGAACTACATTAATAAATGTATTCTTTTTTATCTATGGAACATAGATTGTTTAATTTTTTGTTAAATGACAATGCTCTTCTCATTGTTAGGTTCTGGGCAGATATGTCAATTAATGGGAAACACTTCAATAAAGTTATATTAATTCCGTTAAAGAAATGTCTATAAACGCAATTCTTTTCTGTACCAACATGCCCGTCACAGCCAACCTAGGGAATAAGCTGATTCATAGTTAGCCTATGGGACGTTGGGTTCAGTTGCACCCGTTAAGGCTTGTCACTGCCCCTTACACCAAGCTCAAGAAATGTTAATTTTCCCTTTATCTGTCCCTTACTGTCTTTAAAAATATATGGCTCACTCTAGCGTTATTACTTAATATTTAAAAGACAAGAAACACAAATGCATTGTGTTATTAAAACCATAAGGTTTAAAGCTTTAGAAATGGACTGACACCCTGCCTCATTATTGTCTCTTTCTGTATACTGTATGATATACTTAATAATAATAAAAGACCCTTGTGCTAAGATTTTTTAAGTCACATTTTTATTAAAAAATATCAAAACTGTGAACTATTCATATTTTGTTGATATATTAATCTGCTGTATTAATATTATGAAATCATAAAACTGTAAATACGTGTAACTCTAATGTTTAAACAGCTTAAATGGGTTTAAAGCTTACATCACATAGTTGGAGACTTCATTGTCTAATTACGTATTTTGTAACCTATGTACTTTTTAAATGTCTTTAAAGATTATACATTTGAATGACGTTTTTAGTTGTTTTTTCTACAAGTAAAGGAAATGTTTTGCTTACTATCTTATCTTATCAGTTACAGACGCTCTTTCTATACAGAAGATTATTGCGTCATACGCTTATCTGTGGTTTGTGTTTAGTCCTGCATTCTTATTAGAGTTTTAAATGTTGATAAAGTGTCTTGGTTTTCCTTGTTTCTTCAGGCAACCCACTCCACGCCCGAATTCCGAGCGAGAAGAGTGAAAATTTGTGTATGTTCGTCCTTGCATACAGAATAAGAAAGGTGTTTTTATCCTTATGTCTATTTGAGGGTTGTATTAAGTTATCCTTTTCTTGTATTTCTAAATTAAAATTAATTGCTTTATGTAAAATTACTACTTTACTCTTGGTTCTTCTATACTCTAGTGTTTCAATGTTCATTCTCGTAACTCACTTTACCTCTTTGAATCTTTTGTTACGTCTTATTCATTACGTGTCTCAATGTTAATATTTTTAACATAAACATGATTTAGTTTCAGAATGACAAAATGACAAAATAAGTTTAGTAATATGTTATGGAAGGGTGTAAGTATAGATGAAGTTGTATTCAAATGTTAAATGCTATATTTTATTTAAACGTATATGTTATTTAAGAATATTTTAATTAAAAAAATGTTAGTTTTTAAGAAATAGAGATAATTTGTTTTTACTACTAGAATGATTGTACATCATGTAATTAAAAACTTGGATTGATCGTTTCTAGAAAGTTATTATTTTTCAAAAGCAGCCGCTAATTCATGTCTGATAGTTAATTGAGCCCTCTAATATTTAGCTTCATATGTTACAATAAAAAATAAAATTGAAGTTTCAATACATTTTTTTAAATCAAATATATTTTCGTTGAACATATGAACAAATATTATTAACAAAATTGCAACAAACGGATTTCCAAAAAAGTCATTAAACATCAGGGGTCTGCGAACAGGGGTAAATTACACATTTGGGGTAAAAAGAGAATTATTCTTTGAGGTAATGCCTCACTGGGGACATATAAAATCCGCTAGATATATTTAAAATCAGTCGTGTGTACGTTACGCTTGAAATATAAGCACACTATTGAACCGATTTTTTAAATTCTAGATCTATATACATTTCTTATCTACGTAATATACAAAGACACCAAAATTCGCTCCACTTTCGTTTATATTGACATGAATGACAATAATCTTAATCCACATGACTTAACTGTCTCCAATATCCTCTCTGCGACATTTAAAATTAATGCCTTAAAACTTAAAAATGTGCTTAAGCTTGTTAACAACGAGGCTATTTAACAGTATACTATTTCATTTAAATGTGAACATTTATTTATACTTTCTTTTAATACAAATACAAAAGGTTTTCTGTTTGAAACAAAGAGGATATGTGGTTGTGTGCTCCTCTTGAATTGCGATGTCAAGGAATTGATGTATTCAATAAAGTTAATGGATACTTTGATAAGGTTTATGTAAAATGAGAAGACTGTATGCTGTGTCTGTTGATGGATCTCCAGCAATTTCGGATCATGTACTTGGTTTTTAGTTTGTCACAAGAGTGAGGAATTCCAAAATCGAAGTTCACCAATGACCCATCATCAAGCTCTACTTATGAAACATTTGGAACTTGAACTGGAGGTCGTCATGCATGACGTTATCAAGATTGTAAATTTCATTAAAGAACATGCAACGTTTTGGTATTTCTGTAAAGATAGTAAGGCTGAATGTACAAACCTACTTTATCACACTGAATTACGGTGGCTTTCACGTGATTTAACAGTGTTGGCTCTGAAAGCGGAATTTCAAAATCTTTTGCTGGTCAAAATCTCTGGCAGAGAAGTTTATGAACTATTGTTGTGTATCACATCTGGCATACTTATTTTTGAGAATGTGAATGCGTTGAACAAAGATTTGCGGGGAAAATATATCAACATAATTTCAAACGAGAAAGGATTGCAATCAAAGCAAATCTGACACATTTTTGTTTGTCAAATGCTGCAAAAGCTTTTAACATTGCACATGGGGAGGACGTCAAATAATTTCAGTTAGATTTTAAGTAAATGAGTGCTTTTCCGACATAATTGCAGTATGTCCTATGTTATCATTATATCAAGAATGGTCAGGGTTGTTAAGCCTATAACCGTTTTAACCATCAGTTTATTTGACTGTACACTTTTATAAAAAAAAATTGATAATTTCTATGTATCTCAAATTATTTCCTCTTGAAATACGTATCAAACGTGTCACTCCGATTTGCAAAATCTAACCATAATCCTGTTCAGATTAATTTTTAGACACTTGTTAGGTTTCTAAAACTCACAATATGCGTTTTCTGCTAGGGCTTAACCCCAGACCCGTTGGGTGAGGGGGGCTACTCCCCCAAACCCTCGAGTTGTGTGGGCAGGACTTCGCGCCTTCGGGGGTAACATTAACATAAAATTTTGTATTTTGGGGTAATGGGCAAAAAAGTTCGCCGACCACTGTTATACATTATGATTGGGCAATCTTTTAAAGTTATTATTATTTTTATTATTTTTTAAAAATAATAATAATTATTATTTTTCTAAATAATCCAATTCACAAGCAGTTGTTAAGTACTATTCACTTAGGGGAATTGGAAGAGTTATAGCCTCGTCGAAAAATCAGCTTTGAGCTTTAAAAAAGTTGTGTGTTATACTATTTTTACCCACAAAAATCAATTTAAAAAGATAATAATAAATTGCAGTGATAGATTTTAAACCGATTACCATCATTATCAATATAAATTTTTTTTTCTAAAATTTAAGGTTTACTTTTTATTTTCTTATAATTTATCAAGCAAGTTTAAAACACAACTTTTTATAACACTCAGACGGTAACTTCAGATGTTTCACTTAACTCAATTTTGTAGCGTTTTTTTTTAATGATACACTCCAAATTTATTATTAAAAAATCCATCAGTTACATCATCACATACGTTTAGTAATATATTCAAGGGAGTTGTTTTACAAAATCTGAATGGGGTTGTTCTTTTTTCTTTTTTTCTTTTTTTTTAAAGTATAGATTCCTCACACACACCAACAATATGTAATTGGTCAAAACTATTTTAAATATTATATCACTTATTAAGTACTTTAAAAACAGGAAAAACCAAAAATGTGGACTATTCATTCTTTATATATGAGAAATAACTAAAAGTATGTTCAATATAATACGCACCACTCGACAGACTAGCATAAACATTTACAGATTAGGAAAATATTATAAAAGTATGTTCAATACCGCCCGTTCAATATAATACGCACCGTGGGAAAGACTAGCATAAAAATGTACATGCTACATAGAGATACAGAGTGATCATCTAAAAATTCATTAATTTAATTACAGTACTTTCGATCGATCTGAAATTTCGATACATCGTCACCACGAGTCTGCCTGCCAAATTTCAGCTCGATAGGATACCGGAAATTGGTTAAAAATCGATCCAAAGTTTTTTGCGACATGCAAGCAATCAAACAGACGCCACAAATTAATGTAAAGGATATAAAAATAGCACTCTCAGAGCTCATTTATTAAATTTTAAATAGATAATCTTTTCAACTATGGTATTTTTTAAAAACACTCTTAAAACATGCACTTTTATATGAAACATTTCTTCCGTACGAGAAAGAAAAAAAATTATTTAAGAGATAAACCATAATAAAATCTGGATACCATATCCGTTATATGATTCTAAAAATAAATAAACAAAAGGTTAGCTAACATGAATACCATTTCATATTTTTAGTTTATTTTAAATGATGGTTTTGTCTTATAACTTTTAAAATGACATTAGAATACTTCTCTGTAAGAGGTTTATTTTAAACTAGGGGTGTAACGACTTCAATTTTTAAAAATCTGACCAGGGTCGGATTTGCCGCATTTATGAAATGAGATCCGACCGGAGCCGGATTTATATATAAAATCAAAATAACGTACTACATCACTTGACTTGGGTGAGTGGAGTCACTCGACTGTTCATTGCTGAAGTTCATTACTATAGACATAACAATGACGACATATACTCATATTGAATCATTGAAATGTAAAATAATTACATTAGAAAAAGTCATAATAAGTTCCATAAATTCAAGATAAAACATAATACGTAATCACAAATGCTAATTTAATTTTCTTAATTTTTAGTTTTCAGTTTCAGTTTTAACATTGTTTTCAATTGGCAAATTGGTAGCTCAGTTACAACTCGCAATTAACAACAGTTTATAGTTAATTGGCGAATTTATCACTGAAAGGTAGCAACATTCGTATTCAAACCCTTTAGTATCACACGCTGGGCATTCATTAATACATACTACGCATGAAATCAAAGTTCCCTCTTAGGTGTTTTGGTCGGTGTGCAAAGTGTTAAAATCTCGTGCGCAGAGCTGCACAGAATCTATTTTTTTCTAAATTTTACCAAATTTACAGCGCAGAATTTCTAAACTGCTACGAGGTGTCGGTAAGATATCTATTTGCTCGGCCGCACAGCCGCGCAGCTTATAAAAGGAACATTGTGTAGCGACTCATACGGGCCGTACATAAATGACGTCGCACACCTAGGTGAGGATGGCCAGACATTTGTGATGATGTGTTATAATACGAAGGGGAGGGTATGTTGTTTTAAACAACTTTGACGTCACATCAAAGCCCGCAACTTTAAATATAAATTCAATTGAAATCTCTGATTGCTACTACCAGCACCTCTCAATGGCGTTGTTAGTAAAGTGATAGGACGAATCTTTTGCTTCTGTGTTACCCTACCCTCAACGGGTACTTTGGTTTTCATCATCGGCATTTTATCTGATGCTCAGCCTAAGATCCGTAAATCGACTGTAATCATATGTGACTAGCACCTTACACCTAACATATCGGACTTCGGCATTGCCTGCCAGGAGTTGTCGGCTTTGGGTTGCGGTCAGCTCTGCAACCCTACTCGTCTGTCGAGCCACGTAGAGGCCAACCCCTTTTTGGTTTAGGGCCAGGAGCGCCAGTACGGATTTTCAAAAGGTACTTTGAAGAACGCATCGGACGCCAGCTCTTAGGAAACCTTCCGGTTCGGGTTACGCCATAGGTAGGTCTTTGATGATCCCCCGCTCTGCTGCAGTCCTAACTATGGAGACTCGTATGATTTGCCTGGATGGCACGAAGTGGTAGCGAGTTGAAGTAGGGAAAACTCCACCCCTCCTTGTGAGGTTACTTTTAGTGCGAGGCATTTTCGAGTTTGTGTCCTGGCCGCTTCAGAAGCGATGGCTCTGGGGGGGGGGTTCTCAGCTGTTACGTCCCCTTGGGGGAGGGGGCCAGATGTCTGAGAGGGTCTTCCAAGAAGCCCCATGAAAGACACTAGGCTCTGGGCTGCTGATTTTCTTCCACATGAAGGATTGCTAATAATTTATTTAATGACGTTTTAAATGGCTTCTCATGTGTTACAATATTAGAGTGCAGCCTTACACTTAACTAAATACATACTTAAATGACAAAGTGATTTGAAAAATGCTCATTTTCAAATAAGCAATACGTCTTTGTTTTGGGGGGTGGAGGAGGAGCAAAACTTTATGACGCAATTTTTTAGGGGAAAGCTAACTTTATCTGACGACTTGTGACGATCGGGGGGGGGGTGGAAATCGGCCAAAATTGCATGACGTCATTAATGGATGACTCCCCCCAAGGGTTAGCACGGAGGTCGTATTCAAAACGAAGGTCGTATCCCAAGGGAAATGTTTCATGACCAAACAGGACGTATATCGAGTTGGGCTTATATCAAAGCAGACGTATACCGAGATACCACTGTATTCAAGTCCCACAAACTCATGAAACAATGAACTATTAAAAATCAAAATGATTGTTACTAAACTGAAAGTACTACTGTGCTATTGATAAATCCGGCAAAGTTGGACCGGAGCCGGAGTAGTAACAATTGCCGGAGTCCGGAATTACCGGAAATCAGGTACACCCTTATTTTAAACCTTAAATAGTATCAGTTTAACCAGAAAAATTTTAAGCGCAGCTAAACTTGAACTCCCCGCTCATTTGGTGTACATTGTCAATGAACAAAATGATAAAAATAAATAAAGGTAAAAAATGATTTTTAGAAACCACGTTTTCATAAGTGGACTAAAAAGAAGAAAATAATTTAAAACTTATAAGTTCAAGTACTTCGATTTAATATGACTAAGAACGTGGGGCGGGCGCTTATGAGGTTTAAAATATGCGGTTCACTCATTCTCTCACTTATAGATCTCTCTTTTGTCTTCTAAATTAGATATCTTTAATTTTTATACCAAACACCCGCCCCACGTTTTTAGTCATATTTAATCGAAGTACTTGAACTTATAAGTTTTAAATTATTTTATTTATTTTATTCTTTTTAGTCCACTAATAAAAACGTGATTTTTTAAAATATTTTTGTACCTATATTTATTTTACCAAACACCTCATCAGCCCCGCCCAACGTTTAATAACAAAGCGAGGAGGTCATGGGGTGAACTCGCAACGTAAAATTAAACTACGGCAGGCGGGTACAGATTCTTATATAAAGATAAACTAAGAAATGCATTAATTTAATTACGGTACATTCGATCGATCTGAAATTTTAATACAATGTATTGTCATCCAAGATCTATCTGTAGTAAAATTTTGAGCTCTCTAGGACCATCAAAAGTGGTTTAATTTTACGTTGGCAAATTTAAAAATTGCGGGCAGACAGACACAAAAGCAAGTATATAAAAAAATAAATATAAACTAAAAAGTTCTATAATTTAATAACGGTACATTCGATTGTTCTGAAATTTTAAAACAATGCATTGTCATCCAAGATCTATCTGTTATAAAATTTTGAGATCTTTAGGCCCATCAGAAGTGGTTTAATTTTACGTTGGCAGATTTGAAAAATTATTGACAGACAAACAAACAAATCCACAGGAACGAAAGCGAGTTAATAAAACGTGGTTAAAAAAGAATGTTTTAAAGATAAAAAAAATTGATTTCATAATTTGTACAATGTATTTTTCTGTTTGATATGCTAATAAAGAGAATGTTTTTAAATGTTATTTAGACAATTTATTTTTTATTGAGTTGTCCATGCTGTGAGACCATGACAGAAAACTAGGTATAAAATATCATGCAATCTGTTGGCTGTCCTTGGCCCGCCTTCGGTCCGGATGTAGTGTACACCTTTGTTTCATTGAAGCTTAGCGACCGTTAGTAACTATCTCTGATCATAATTTTGTTTTATTTATGATTGATTGATGTTTTGTTTTGACAATGTTCCCGCATGATTAACTCTGTGTGTTTGAATTACCCTCAACACAATTCTGATCTAGCCATAGACTTGTCACACCTTTGTTTCACTGAAGCTTAGCGACCGTTAGTAACTATCTCTGATCATAATTTTGTTTTATTTATGATTGATTGATGTTTTGTTTTGACAATGTTCCCGCATGATTAACTCTGTGTGTTTGAATTACCCTCAACACAATTCTGATCTAGCCATAGACTTGTCACACCTTTGTTTCACTGAAGTTTAGCGACCGTTAGTAACTATCTCTGATCATAATTTTGTTTTATTTATGATTGATTGATGTTTTGTTTTGACATTGTTCCCGCATGATTAACTCTGTGTGTTTGAATTACCCTCAACACAATTCTGATCTAGCCATAGACTTGTCACACCTTTGTTTCACTGAAGCTTAGCGACCGTTAGTAACTATCTCTGATCATAATTTTGTTTTATTTATGATTGATTGATGTTTTGTTTTGACAATGTTCCCGCATGATTAACTCTGTGTGTTTGAATTACCCTCAACACAATTCTGATCTAGCCATAGACTTGTCACACCTTGCATGTTCGGGCAGAACTTCTCTTTCGTGTTGGAAATTGTTCAACCAACGTAACAGAGAAAGAGTGATTCAATAATGTTGTCGTCCCCGTTCGAATGACTCGAACACATCTATTATTGATTATAAATAAATATGGCAGCAACACACACTCTCTCTCTCTCTCTCTCTAACTCTCTCTCTCTCTCTCTCTCTCCATCTCTCTCTCTCTCTCCATCTCTCTCTCTCATGTTGGAACTCGAAACTTGTTCAACCAACGTAACCGAGAAAGAGTCAATCAATAGAGTTGTCGTCCCACTTATTTTATTTTCAAGTACACTGATTGCACCGATTACGTGGGTGAAGCTTGTCTATATATTTCATGGGGAAACATTTTCGGTCTCCTCTCACAATAGCATCTACATTAATAGAATATAAAGAACAAAAAGTGGATTCTATGAAAATATTTTAATATGAGAAATAACAAGCTTTGATTTAAATGAGAAATAACAAGCTTATATTAAGTTTCTCTTAAAGATAATATATGAAAATCGAAAGATACACAGCAGGATACATATTAAACTAATGAAGTGGTATTATTTCCACTAAAATGTGGAATATTAAGATACACATTTTAAAAAATCCGTTTATATAATTTCAACAAGATGAGATATAATAATTAAAATTATCAAGGCAATTAAGATAAAAAAGTAATAAAAACTCGAATGAGTACTTAAACGCAATTTCCAACTCAGAATTTCTGGGTTTTTTTATTCAAGGGAAATCATTCTAGATTACATTAAAAGTCGATTCAAATAAGTAATTCTTAAACTAAACACAATATGACGTCATATCCCTTCACAATACATCACACCAAGAATATGCCAATATAATGCGCACCACGCAACAATCTAACATTAGCATTCACAGAGCAGGAAAACTCCATTAACTATCATTCTAGATTACATTAAAAGTCATTTAAAATCAATAATTTTGAAACTAAACAAAAACATTGCTATCTACAAAATGCTGATAAAATTACGGGACTCTAATGAATAGCAATCTGCAGCAGATCCTTCTCCAACATTGTTCTAAATATTATTAGCTACCGTTTGGCGTTTGTTTCAACCCGGTAAATGTTATGGTTGGCGAGAAATTGACAAAATACTGCTAATGTTTTTTGTTTTTTTAGATTTTTCAAGAAATTCAGTAAATATTTTATGTAATTTTTTTGGCCCGTGCACATCATTGGGAGCTCCTTAACATATTTGCAATAGACCGAACCCTCTATCTGGTATTGTAGAAGTTCTGCCTTAGTCTCTTCTACTACTTCTTTTACTCTCGTTCCAAGCAATAAGTCCAACACGCCACTAAGCAAGACAGTTCTTTTATTTGAGTACAACACTTCTCATCTGGTCGTCACTACGTTCTTAGTCCTCCGTCACTCTTTGTACTCCGTCCTCGTGTTACTCAGACTCCAACTAACACGGCCCACAAGCTCCCTGGCTTCCAACTCGTGGCTCCCTGACTTAGTGTTCTGTGGCTCCCTGGCTTCGTGTTCTGAGGCTCCCTGGCTTCGTGTACCCCGGTCTAACATTTCCCTGCCCTTATATTGTCCACGTTTCTTACCCTGTATTTAACCCTAACATTCTTGCCTGGCCCCATACGCGTCTCCAACGAAGTGATAAATGACCACGCCAGTTTCTGATTGGTCAAAAGTTACTTAGTTTATGCTAATCTACAAACTTTCCCACTAAGTTATTTAGGTCGCTGAAATACAATATTTGTTTCTACCCCGACTTAGACCCTGGGTCACTCATAGGACAACTCCCCCACCCCTTGTGAATTTCCGCCATCCTGTACATCTCAGTGACACTTTGGGTTATTCCACTGTCTTGCCCCCAAAGTTGAAATACAATCCCTGTGAGATAGCCGTAGACCTGTCCCCTGGGTAACCTGTCCCAATCACCCGTACGCGGTTCTCTACAGTATTGTTCAGGAGGAGTTGCTGTTCAAAGGTAGAAAAGACTGGCTAGATATTTTGAATCTATAAAAGCTATTCCCAAGGGAAATTGCGTTAATTAAAATTTAAAATATTATAATATGAATTTTGTGCAAAATAATAGGATTAAAAAAGCACCCCAAAGATGAACTGAAGGACATGCAAGTTATTCACACAAAAAATAATGTTTAATCGAATTAAGTTTTCTTTCTACAACGATGACATCTTTTAAAGTGCTAACACTATACATGCGAATCCAGCATGTTCGGTGTGCTATAATATTTAGAGACATTTTAAAAAATGTCTTCAATTGTTTATTTACTTATTTATTTTTTTCTTTTTGGTCATAATGTTTCAAATAATTTGAAAGACTTTTCTACAATTTTCTACAATTTTGGTGACGTCATTTCGATATGATCAATGGCCAAGGGACTTCCTTCTGTGTCCATCTACTCCAGTAACTTTCAGAAGGGTTTCGAAGAGGAAAGCATCCGTTTAGAGATTTTCAATCCTAAAAATTCTCTGTCGCGGATCCATACTTACAGCGATAAAATAGTGTCAAATTCTTGTGATCTTTTCGCTCAGCCACAGGAGCCAGTGAATATTTCCTAGTTCCCAGTTGATGTGGTCTGACTTTCGCATCATCAATACCGATATCTTGGTGCTAGAAGGAAAACTAATCATAGCTTTTTAAAGCTAGATTTTCCTAGAATTCAATTTGACAATACTTTTAAAATACCAGGAACACTTAACCGCTAATACTGATTATAAGAAAAATAGTGTTTTTGTAGAGGGGCCCTTTTTAATCAGTATCAATTTGACCAAACTGGGGAAAAGGTCATTATCGAATTGCAGCGCAGCTCTGGACTGAAGCAAAAGATTGTTTGTCTCTAATGGAAACAATTGTATCCATGGCAGAGAATCCGGTATCTAGGCATTCTTCTTTTATCTGAGCGGGCTTTCATGTCTAAATATCAAGTAATTTATTCATTGGCGATGCCAGTGACATTGCAATCAATACTTCAATGGTAAATATGTGTGTCGATAAAAGGTGTCTAGCTGTGTTTGTCTTCTTATTGTTAATTTTTAAAATGTGTTTAAGAAATAGAGTTGAAGGTTTATAGTTTTCAAAAGCTCCTAACAGCTTAATAAAAAAGATGAAAACTCACGTTGGCTAAACATTTCGTTTAGATATGTACGAATTTTTATTTTTAAGTTAGGTAAAATCATCGCTGGCAAAGAAACAAATTCAAATAGCCCTCAAAATGTATTGACTACTAGCTGACCTATCGCGCGTTGCAACGATCTCGGTATAAAAGAATACATTCAAAGAACACAATGAGTGTTACTTTTTTTAAAAAAAAATATGCCCGAAACCTTCGCGAAATATTCCCAAGTTTCATAGTGATAGGATTAATAAATAATATTTAAAATCTTAAATAAGGAAAAAAAAACGATATTATTATCCCCGACCCCATAATGACTTATGCTTTTTAAAAATAGTTTGTAATTGTACTTAAAAACGGATCAAATTATCAGTGTGATCTATTTGAAAAAATAATATTTAGAAAGGAGTTTATCACTCACAAAAAAGGAAAAGAAAAAAAAAGAAAAAAAAGGCCTCGGCGCCAAAAATGATACAAGATGTAAGTTTCAAAATCCCTGTATATAGCAATCTGGATCATAGAGGATATGTGATTTAATATTTGTAAAAATCGACATGGATTAAAACGCCTTGAAAGTTGATTTTGAAAAAAAATTATAAGTTTGGACCCCTGGCAAATAATGAATGGACATGAGAGTTCAATGTCCCATAGTATTTGTAATGTGAACCGTCAAGTTTTTATGTACCAAATTTGGTCAAAATCTACACATTAACCCAGTAACTTTTCATAAAGTTCATTTTAGGAAAATACGAAATTTTGGGCCCCTCCCCCCCTCCTGATTTTATTTACAAAACCAGCGAAAAATGTGCCAGAACCATATGCAGAAGTGTAGTCAACAACTTCCCAATGTTTCATGTCGATGGGATGAATGGTGCCAGTAGCCAATCTTTAAAATAATATTTATAAAGCTCATATTAGGACAAAATATGACATTATGAGCCCGCGGGCCTAGACGGTGCGAGAAGATTTCAATCTGGATCATGATTGATACAATTTTTGATAATTTTGAAGGAGAAAATGACATTGTGGGCCCCCAAGTCCCAAAAGTGTTTTTTTAAACTCTGTATGCCAAAAATCTTTTCTTGAATGTATTCAAAACTTCCCAAAATTTCAAAACGATCACATGAATAAAATAATACATTTTATTCCTAATATCAGCAATAAACAACTTTAGGAGCCCCGTGTGCAATCGGTGCAAAATATAAATTTTGAATATGGATCATAATAAATGTATTTTTCAATTCTTGTCAAGACAGCGTCGAATTAAATCGTGAATAACATCTTAAACGTTGAAGATAACAAGATTTGAGGTGCCCCATCTCTGTAGGAATTCAATGCATTGTATTATTTTAATGTGGTCTATCCATTTTTAAATCCCTTATATTAAGTCACTGTCTTGTCTCTCTATCTGTCATGGTTCTGCAAAACAGTGGAAAAACAAAAGTAAAAAATGACCATCTTTCCGTGACCCTATAGAGCTGATATTTTGCACATAGACTTGTGTCACCTAACAATGCATTCTATCAAAATTTAAGATCGATTGAATGTACCGTAATTAAATTAATGAATTTTTAGTTTATCTCTATGTTTCGAAGAGGTCGACAGCGGAAGAGCTGGCTGGACAACATAAAGGAATGGATAGGGATGAAATTGTATGAATTATTGGCCGCCGCTCAAGATAGGCAAATGTGGAGATCGTTACCTGCTGATGTGTCCATGCGCTCCCCCAACGACCGCAACGGTCACGGGACTGATGATGATGATGATAATGTTTCTGCTATAGATGACCTCCACATTCACTGGAGTTCACTCAAGCCATCGATGACCATATCCCCGTGTTTTACAACAAGGTAAGTTCAGTCACGTTCAGTCTGTAAGTGCTTGTCGCGTGGTGCGTATTATTCTGAACATAATCAATACTTTTAGTTACGTCTCATATATAAGGGATTTATTGTAAAAAACTTTGTTTTTACGGGTTGTTTTTTTTATGTACCAAGTTTTGTCAATATTCATTAATTTCCTCAGTAACTAGCGCTTAAACTAATTTTATATACGTCATATTTTAGAAAAAAATTATTGGCAACCGGTCCCCCATGAGTGTTGTTATTAAAAATTCACCAGTTAAATCCTGTGAGAGTACTCAACAATTTCTCAAAATTTCATGGATGAATGATTAAGTAAGCCATAATGGACAAACATACATACATTCACACTTTCATTAATATGTAGATACATAGATAGGAGATGTATATGTAAAGCCAAAATATACCCCCCCCCACACACACACACACTTTTTTTTGTTCCACACGCACCAACGAAGGAGATGATGTTTAAATGTAGATATATGGTGTGTTGATTAAGGGGGACAATCGAATATTTCTTACTTTAAAAATATTTTACTTTATTAGGGCTCTTGTGAACGAATTAAAAATGTTTAATGATAAAACTTAAATTAGTCCAATTGAGTGGGAAAAAAAATTCTAAAGAAAATAAAGATAAGCCTTGTTGTGTTACAAATTTTTAAGAAAATAAATTTATTTGTCATTAGGTTTACAATAAAATGACTTCATTTTCTTAATAGATCATTGGAGTTTTGATTAAGGGGATTCTTAAATTTTTATGGTAAGTCTTTTAAATATTTAAATTGATTTGTTAGATCTATTTTTTGATGTTTTGTGTTTGAAACATCGATAGATGACTTGTGTGAGCATTATGAACGTAATTAGAGTGCTAACAATGTGTTAGAAAGTATATTAATTTCTCCGGAGACAAGTAAAGAGATTTTATCCCGACCTGTATATTCTTTGATGTTCCTATATTTTTTAAAGATTTCACCAAAGAATTTTGCATTGCAGAAATAAGTTAATGTATATTAAGAAATAAATGTTAAATTAATAAACATAATTTATCCATAATGCAACACTTTAGTTAAAAATAAATTCCTATAATGTATATGAATAATTTTTTTAAAGCTCCGTAGAAAATTGTTTATTTCAATAAAATTTTATTTAATTTAACCGGTAAGGAACTTTTATTTAAAAAACAAAAAAAAACAAAAAAAAACATAGCACTTACAGATCAGAATGCTTTGTCATAAATATATTTGTTTTGTTTTTTTAAATAAAACAATTATCAAACTTAAATGAAGAATGAGATTATTTTGAAAGCGACCAAACTCAAGAAAGATTAGTAGCTTATTTCATTAGAGTTTTCTTATGACGTTTAGGTATTTAACAAAATTTTGAAAAAGCAATAAACTTTGAAAAATAAACATTTACAAATAAAATAATTTAATTTTTTAAGATAATACATTTAATGATTATCTTACTTTAAAAAAAAAGAAAAATTCTGTTTTGTTTTTCCAATCTCTTAAACAGTAATACTGTTGTAGATCAAGAAAGTCGACATGTATATTTAATAAAATAAATAATTGTTCAAAGTACTCACAATTATAATATTGTTAGTATTGAACTTGTGCATAAAGAACTTGTAGAAATATAGATGTAGATTAGGGTGATTACTATTTTCATTTTTTTTATAACGAACTTGAAACCCTTAACATTCGAGGAACAATTGTATACAGATGACAGTAGCAACATTATTTTTATTTAAATTGAAAAAAGTTCCACCACCTTTTCATTTTTCTTTTGTTCACACATAGCGCTGTTTGTCTATTGGTTTCAATTTCACATTGGATTTTTGTATTACGTTCTAGACTGCTTTCAAACACATTCCAGTCAGCTGTTTCCATTTGTTTATAAACTAGGCACCCTCATCTTCTAAACAGAAAAGAAATCCAAGGATTGCATCTGTTGAAAAGCTAACCAATCTCACACAGATGCCGACAAACCGTCAAATTCTTGGAAACTTCACTTTTTCTGAAACAGTGACTGGATTGAATCAAAATTATGATTACGGATATAGAATTGCTCTGGAGGGAAATTCTAGACTTTCGACTATTATTGGCGCACTCATCAGAAAGAAACTCAATAGTCTGATTGATCGATATGAGAAAAACAAAATAAAACCGTCTGATAAATTTACTGCAACACTTAATCATTTATTTGATGTTACCAACGTTAATGGAGAGTGGAAAAGCACAGAGGATAAAGAGCTCTACCAGAGGCAAGGTAAGTGTGGAGAAAATATTGGTTATTCAATGGTCAAACAAGCCCCTTTGGAATCAATCCACCCAAGAAAAAGAATCCAACTATCAAAAACTCAACCTCAAGCCAGCTCTTCTCAATCACAACCCATCCCAACACATAAAACTCTCTCAGAATCTTCAGATTCTGAAACCTCTGCTTCTTCAGCCGAGTTGCCAACCTCTTCTTCCACGTCATCTTCTCCTGAACGCAAAGAAATACCAAAGAGCAAGCACTACAACAGCGGGTTTACTAGGACTGAAAAACAACATTTCTACACATAAAGCACATGTTGTTCTTACAACCATTGCTGAACATGGTCATGATGTGCCGGTTCCAAGTCAGGCGGGTGTCTGGAAACGAGTAATCTCTGAGGGACAGAAAATGAAAACAAAAATTTTTTAAAAACTTCAAATCAAATATCCCTATTGTCTCCAGTTTGATGGTAAAAGAGTGCAAGGGGAAGAGGTTCGATTAGTTCTGCCTAAAAAATATGACAACCGAAATCAAACTCGGTCTTCTTAAATGTGAGAGTGGTTCTGTCATGGCCATTCACAAAGAACCACATCAGCTAAATGATGAATACGATGGTTGGGAAATATTTGCATGATAATCTGCGACACTACCGCAGTAAATAGTGGTCGTTAGCATGGGATTGTAAAGCCCATACAGGATGATGTCTTAAGCAAAAGCTTTCAGAAGCCACAATATATTGGCTGTCAGCACCATGTACTCGGTCTCCTTCTGATGCAAGTCGTGCATTTTCTTATTCAAGAGCCAACGAGCAAACCAGAACTCAACTATTCCTTCATTGACAAATTAACAGCCTCTCTTCAGGCTGACTACCCTCTCGTTGCGACAGAGGATATTAACACAGGCGAGAGCCCTGGATGGCGAGATGATTTCATGTTCTTATATGAACTATGCCAGGCTTATCGTCATTAAAAAACAACTTCAAATTGACCTAGAATCAGCTGGAAAAAACTGTCGAATTTACACCAGGTAAGATGGAACTCAAGTATTATATGCTATTATAGCATTAATTCTGATACCAGAGTGGCGCAGCATCCTTGCTCCAGCATGCGACTTCATCTGCTACGAATGTACAAATGCTTGGTTCCATTGGCAACACTACAATAAAGAGTCCTTCAATGAACTGTTTACCTCATTCATCAAGATAAAATGCAAGAAGGCAATTAAGTGTTTAAAGACACATTGGTCAGTCGAGGAGTCATTCATTGACATTCCCAGATCTAACCAAATTGCTGAACGTGCTGTACAACTGTTGGAGGAACTTTATGCCCAATCCAGAAAACTTGATTTTTTTAAAAGAAGTTCATAGGAAAAAATATTTTAAACATTTCTTATACATGTTGTACCGGCTACTAAATGCTATGTATCTTATTTGTTAATAAAAGTTGTTTAGATATTACTATTACTCTTTTGAAATAAGCTATCAAAAAATACGTCCTTTTTTTTGAAAAAAATAATTTTTTCACTTTTTTCTTCCTAAAAGGTGGGGGAACATTTTTTTTAAAAAATCAAAAATGCTATTTATATTCTTCAATTACACATAAAAGTTCATTGATTGCAAGTGGTTTCATAAAAAAAATTGTTTTGTAATCACCCTAATATAGATGTAAAGTTATTTCTGTGTTCAAGAGCTTTTTCTGAAACATGTGCAAGCAAATAGATGATATATGTGATTTTTATTCGTTTAAAAGTTGAATGAAGTTTTTATTTTTTATTTTATTATTTTTTTTATTATTTTTTTTTACTGATTCAATTCTTTGAAAATGTCAGTGATAATTTCTAAACAGAATTTACACACCATACGAATGATAACAATATTGTTGACAACCAGGAAAGGTGTACGTTTATTGAAGGTGAGTCAGCTGAGTGTACGCAAAAAAAGTAGTGATGGGGGGATTCTCCCTGGACTTTGTCAGCCATACCTCCCACATTTACCCACTATCGCTAAGAACACTTTGCAGATAGCCCCATACATTTCTTCTCTTATCTTTTGCATCCTATGAACGCCTTTCGGCAATTTTTAATTTCATTTTGAAAATGGTGGAAGAAGTATAAAAAAAAATCCGATAACAGCAATAGTCCTAAGACAACATGTTCTGTAAGTTGGTGCAATAATAGTGTGGTTGAAGAAAATATGACTCGTCCTATATTCTTTGCATTGAAATATAGTGATTTTGGAGAATATTAAGCAAAACAAAAGATACTAAACATAACAAAGACATTGACTGTGAAATTTAAAATGGCTAATAAGGGCATTAACTCCAATAAAATAGGTTGATGGTAAAAGGACAACGACCAGACACTGACAGTAAAGAAAACAATTGAATATACAAATTTTGTCCGAAATAGTTAACAGTAAATGCCATGTATTGAAAGAATTTATTGAACCCAGAGCTACACAACTTAGCACAACACAAGCCAAATATCACGTGAAACTAAGAGAAGTGTTCAAGAATTTAAGTACTTATTGCATCTCCACCATTTAGTCATTGGCACTTCATATCGAATATTACAAGAACAAAGAGATATTAACGTGTAAACTTAACAGAATTATGAACTAACCAAAAAGAAGAGAAAAGCCACAGTGTTAACGTCAAGGGGACGTAACAACAAATAAATAAGTTTTCAAACAGTAATTGTACTTTAAGAACCGTGTGTGCTTTAACAAATTCTAAGGCAGATTATCGTCACCCTTACATACATGGGACATTTAGTTCGTATTTTATGTTATTGTTATTATTGTGCGAGTAAAAAAATTAATTTGAAGAGACTTCTTGATAAATAAAATATCGTATGTTAAATTAAAGCATCGCTGAGATGAGACGATAACAAAGAAAGTGGAAGGCTAAATATTCTTTAGCACTTGTAGAAAACAAAAATCAACTAGGCAACCTGAGGAGCCAAAAAATTCCCTGTACCAGAGGCGTCACTAGGGTTGGTGTCACCCGGGGCGGTAGCTCATGGTGTCACCCCTTCACGACTGAAGGGGCGGTCCATAAATGACGTCACGCGAGGTTGCCGATTTTTACCCCACCCTCCCCCAGCGTCATACTTTGTCACAAAAACTTAAACCCCACCCCTTTTTGCGATATGACGTCACAAAGCTTTGACACCCCTCCCCCAAGCCGTATTTTCTCAATAAAAATTAGCATGTTGCAAATTATTTTTTGTCATTTAAATATGTATTTAGGGTAAGTCTGCACTGTAATATCGTAACACGCGTGAAGTCATTGAAAACGAAATTAAATAAATGGTAAACAATCAAATATTTAAGTGGAACTTTTATTTAAAGTTTCGCGTTTTGAATGTGACGTCACATTTCTTAAACACCCCCTCCTCGTACCACATCGTCACAGATGCGTGGACCCCCCCCCCATGGTGGATTAAAAGGGGGGTGCTGAACGGGCTAACGCCCCTAATAATTTAAGGGGCGGTCCATAAATGAATTATAGTGTATAATAAAGATGCAGGCCATTATGTTTGTACGAATCCCTGAAAATGCCTTGTACAGTCATACGGCAATGCTGCAAATGAGTAGGAAGTATAACGGAAACCAGGCTATTCTTCGTGAGAAGTGCATTGTAGCTCATTATGTGCCGTGCACAGCTCATTCCTTTAATTTGGTTGTTTTTCCTTTCATTTTATTTTACATGAATATTTTAAATTATTTTATGATATAACATGATTTAAGAATTTAAATATATGTAAGTACCTATTTTATGTTATTGTACCGATGAAGGCATTAGCCGAAACGTCTATTGTCGTTTTAGTTTAAAATAAAGCTCAAATTTATTGTTTTAATTGCACAATTTGTTTGTGTATTTTGTATTTTTTTGGGGGGAAAAGAGCAGCAGGTTGTCCTACTGCGGTCAGATTTTTTTGTCTTCTGCAAAATCTTTATACCCGACTTGTTGCATCTACTCATCGTTGACAGGTACTTAAAAAACATATGAAATTGATACATGCTAACAACAAAGCCTTGTCTGACACAAGATGGTCAGCCTGACATTATGCTGTAAGGTCTGTTAATAGCTCATACCATGAGAATATCGAAGCACAGGAAGAATTAGCAACGAATGAAAATCAGCCACGTGACTGCCGACTTGAAGAAGAAGGATTTCTAAAGGAAATTGAACAACTGGAAGTCGCTATTTTACTTGAAATGTGGGAAACAGTTTTAGAAAGTAAGTCTCTCATTGAGTTTGTTAAAAAAAATAGCATTCTTAATTTTATTCCTATGGAGACAAAGGAAAGGAAAAGTCCATGGTAAAAACAGTGTAAACAATCTTCAATACTATCAAACAAAAAAGAAAGCGTCACTTTGATAAAGGGACATCAACAAAACAGTTTTGTCCTGGAGAAAAAAATTCAAGATTGAGGTATTTCTGGTAATCATTGACAAACTTTCTTAAGCCCCACAACATTGGTTAGGTGCATATAAATACATCCATGAGAAATTTGGCTTTCTTACAAACCTAACTGAGCTCAGCACTTTCGCCACCCGATGGGCAGCAGCCAAGTTAATGGAAGAACATTCAAGTGATTTCGAAGAAGGGGTCGGGTAAATCCAAAGCAACCTTTTCGTCCCCCTCAATTTACTAGCAACGTCATCGAACGGTGCCGGTTTAGGGCCAGGAGCGCCAGTACGGATTAGCAAAAAGTGCCGCGAAGAACGCATTGGACGCAAGCTCTGAGGAAACCTTCCAGTTGGGGTTGCACCCTAGGTAGGTCTTTGATGATCCCCCGGTCTGCGGCGGTCCTAACCATGGAGACCCGTGTGCTTTGCCGGGATGGCACCAAAGCGGTAGCGGGTCGTAGTAGGAAATTCCACCCCCTCATTGTGAGGGCAACTTAGTGGGAGGCATCTGCGACTGTATGTCTTGGATGCCCAGGTGGTCGCTTCAGAAGCGACCGCTTTTGGGGGGTTCCTCAGCTGTTACGTCCCTTTGGTGGCCAGATGGCTAAGGGGGTCTTCCGGGAAGACCCATAAAGAGCACTATGCTCGGGGCTTCTGATTTTCTTCCACATGTAGGTTCATGAGTGATTTCGAAGACTGCTTACCTTCAGAATTAGTCCAATTTTCAGAACTCTTAAAATAGTTATTGTCCAGCCCCAGGCTCAGGGTAAGGAAAAGGAATTAGCACAAAGCGAAACTCAAAAAACATGCACAGAGCTAAAAATTTTGTTGCTTTTGAATGAGCTATATTTCACACAGTCCTTTACAAATGTACACATCGCACTTCGCATCTATCTTTCAATGATGACATCAAACTGCAGCTGAGAGCGATCCTTTTCAAAGTTGAAAAGAATATATAATGAGTTAGAATTTGAATGGGACGAAAAAGGCTGAATATGCTCTCTCTAATGAGCATTGAAAAGGAACTTGTAAGCTTACTCAGCTTTATTGACTTGATTGAAAACTTCGACATTTGAAAAATTCGCAAACGAAAGTTGTAGGTTGAAATAATAATCACACATATTTTTAATTTTTCAATAATTTTTGTTATTTCAAATAGAGAAAAGAATTCGTTACCTCGTGAATTTTTTTTTAAATACGGAATAACGCGTAATACTATTCTTTACGGGGGCGCGTTCGTAAGCACTAAACAGCGTAAGTCGGGACGGGACTGACGTAACCGGAGGACTACCTGTATATAAACATGCATATCTATGCTTTCACGCCTTTAATAAATATATATATAAAAAATATTAACTCAAAGGCATTGAAATCATAATTTTCCTCAAGAAAACATCAACAAAGAAAACCCATCTTTTGATTTTTTTTCTTTAGTTGGTGATAAAAATCGTATTCCCCCTACCCCACTGAGGTGGAGGGAGTCGTGAGGTGGGATTCGTTCATGCTGTCGGTGTGTCCAAGCCCAAATGACTTTATATCTTTTAAAAGAGAAGACACTGCCTCTTTCATTCCAGCCTTTTTTAAATATCTCTCTGCTGCGACTTTTTCTTTTCTTTTTTTCCTAATTTGTTTTAATGTTGTTCGTGTGTTGGGACTGTTTTATTATTGCAAGTTAACTGATATTTTTTTAATAAGAATTTTCGCGTTTAACGTATTTCATTGTATTTCTTAATTTCTTTCTAGATTAAAAATTTGTCATCTTTTGTTTTCTGACATAAAATCGTACACAGTAAAATTTTAGGCTCGGGTGTCACCCCCTGATGGGTGTCACCCGGGGCGGCCCGCCCCCCCCTTGCCCCCCCCCTAGTGACGCCACTGCCCTGTACCGTAAACATAATCATTCAAAACCTTTAAAAAACGCTCACACTTTGTACAAAATGAAAATTTCATTACACTAATCATATGTAATATTATATTTTGATAATTATGCTACTTATATCATGATCCAACAACCTTCATGATTCTATCACTGCATTTGTTAATTGTAATTTCTTGCCCACAACTGAACAATTTAATTAAAAAGAATGGCATTGATTTTGTGAAGATATGTTTCTTTGGTTGTTTTTTTCAACTAGATAAAAAGAGTAGTAAGAATTTTTAAATTAAAGTCGGAGTGCCAAATTACGAGACATGAAAACATGATTTTCAAGTTTTTTTTAGAATGAGAAAAGTTGAGTGAGATTTGAAAACATTTTAAAAAGAAAGCATTTATTTATAGAAGAAAGACGGCACTTCCTTTCAGAAGATTATTGCATCCCACGCTCATTCGTGGCTTATGTTTAGTGTAGCATTTTTTAATTAAAGGTTAAAAGTTTTAACGGTGTTTGTGTTCCAGGTTCGTTCAGTCAACACATTACAGGTGTTGCAAAATAAATCCTTCACCATACGGAGTCTTCCCCCCCCCCGGTGGATCTTTTTTAAAATAAATCCACGTGGGGAGAAAACAAGGAACTGTGCAAGGTCCCTTTAACTTTTTAATATATATAAATGATTTACCCAACAACATCTCAACAGGAACAAAAGTTAGGTTATTTGCTGATGATTTTATAATCTATAGAACAATTAAACCAGAACAAGATAGCAAAATTTTACAAAAAGACCTTGATGAATTGATAAAATGGGAAACTAACTGGAGTATGAGTTTCCACCCAGAAAAGTTTCAACTGTTAAGAGTAACAAAGAAAAAGAAACAAACAAATTCAAAATATTTCATTCATGCAAAGGAACTAACCCAAACTAAAGATGCAAAATACGTAGGAGTCATAATAAATGAGAAATTATCATGGAATCCCCATGTCAATGAAGTTATAAAAAATCAAACAAAACCTTAGGCTTTATAAAAAAAAACCTTTACAAAAGTAATAAAGATATAAAACTAAAATGCTATCTCACTTTGGTGAGACCTGTACTACAATATGCATCTTCTGTATGGGACCCATCCACCAAAGAAAACATTGATAAACTAGAACAAATCCAAAAAAGAGCTGCCAGATTCATTACTGGAGAATATTCAAAACTGACAGAATAACACCATTAGTTAAATCATTAAACCTTGAAACACTAGAGGATAGAAGAACCAAGAGTAAAGTAGTAATCATACATAAAGCAGTTAACTATAATTTAGAAATACAACACAAAGATAACTTAATATAACCCTCAGATAGACATAAGGATAAAAACACCTTTCTTATTCCGTATGCAAGAACAAACTCATACAAATTTTTGTTCTTCCCGTCCGGAATTCGGGCGTGGAATGGGTTGTCGGAAGAAACCAGGAAAGCCAACACTTGATCAACATTTAAAACTCTAATAAGAATGCAGGACTAAACACAAACCATAGATAAGCGTAGGGCGCAATAATCTTCTGTATAGAAGGAGCGTCTGAAACAGATAAGATAGAACATTTTCCTCCAGATTATTGATTTCTCTACGTTATGCTTAAAAACATTGTTCCGCTAAAAATAGAACATAACACAATGAGTTATGACGTGTTTTGTTCTTAGAAATGACAAGCCCTATATATAGATATTACTAATGCTTTGTAAGATATAAACACGATTTCAGTTTCAGTTAGTTTTTTTAGCCAAAAGAGCACTTATTTCTACTTATTTTTATAACGTCATCATCCTGGAATAGAAGTTCTCATATCATGAATGTGAACTTATTTTTGTTTCAAAGTGTACTATTTTCTTTGTGAATTTGAATTTTGAAAAGGCATTACTGTTTTTTAACACAAAGAAAAATATTTAAATGCATAAACATTTTTATAGATTTGTAGGTAATCTATTCAGCTCCGTGTGGTTAAATAAAATAAAGACGGTTGCTCCAATAATCATGACCACCATTAATTTTTTTGCGTATACTTTAAACATCCTTTATCTAAAGTGTCTAAAATCTAAAACTAATTATGACATTAAAAACAGACGAATCTAGAGACTTGTCCATCGAAAAAAGATTATTTTGAAAAATTTGATCCATCCATTAAAAAAGTTAGCAAATTCTTTAAATTATATTTTTATATAGCAATATTAGATTGCCAGATTTTCTTTAATATTAGTAAGCTTCAAAAATAATAAACAGAATGAGAATGAACACAAAACAAGATCACCACCAGTGGCGGATTCAGCTATAGGGCAGGGGGGGCGGCTTGCCCCCCCCACGCCCCTGTTGGGTCTAAAATGGCGCCCCCTAAAGACGCCCTCGTTGAACACTAAAAATGTGTCACAAGAGCAGAAAAAAAAGATTGCTAAACACGAAACTTCTAATCAACAGCAAACTGCTTTCTAAATATCGTATTTCAAATGACGAAACTGTACTATCTGGTTTAAATCAATCACTCGCATCTGAATTATCGGCGACAATTGATAATGAAGTTAAGTCTGTACAATTCTTTTCTTTAATTATTGATTCAACCATTTATATATCTAGAATTGATCAGATGTCAGTTTCTTTACGTTACTTTTTCAAAAAATCAGGACATGTTGTGGAAAGATTTATAGGCTTTTATACTTTGGTAAACAGTGGCTGGATAGCGAATAGTGCGCTCGCCTCACAAGCTGAGGGGCGTGGGATCTCGCCCACGTTAAAGCCACAATAAAAATGGGGAATGACTTACGCTAAGAAAGTCCTCCGCTGACCTGGAAGGGAGATGGGGCGCCCAACAAGGTATACCAAGCACCGCCCCTAGTAGGTTCTAACGTAAACATTAGGAACCCTACGACCACCGTTTCGGGACTTTAAAAATTAAATTAAAAAATTAATAAAAAATAAAAAATGCTGCTGCATTTGCTGAGAAGATTTAAAGCAGTGTTTCTCAAATAGTGGGGGGGCGAGTCTCCCTAAATGGGGGCGCGAAATGGTGTACTTTTAACAATTTTATAGACAAATGATAATATTTATTGTCGCGCGGGGGGGGGGCGAGAAATGTTTTCTTCTTCCTAGGAGGGGGCAGGGCCATCTTAACGCAAAGGCCCCACGAGCATAGGGGCCCCATGGTAATATGTTTATTTATATATATTATGTATATTTATTTTTTATTCCTGCAGGGGGGGGGCCTCACTCTTTCTTTGTCCAGGGGCCCAACACTATTTCCTTGACCTGGGGCCCAAAATGGTGTAAAGACGGCTCTGGGAGGGGGGCGCGACAGAAAATAATAGAGCAACACTGTTTTAAAGGAACTAAAAAAGCGAAACATTGATTTCACACTATGTCAAGGACAGGCATACTCTGGAATTTAGAGTGGCCTTCAAACTCAGATAAAGAAACTTTCACCCCAATTGTTGTGCCCATGTTTTGAATTTGGTTACTATCGAAGCAATGTCTATAAACAGTAATGTACAGTTATTTTTTGGCACAGATTTAAGGTTGTATGCATTCCTTACGTTTATTTTACCATGTCTATATACTTTTAAAGAACACAAGAAATCTCAATATGAATCAACAGTAGATACTCTGAAACGACTTTCTGATACAAGATGTTCAAGACGTAAGCATGCAGTTGTTGGATCATTCTCTGCTATTCTAGCCACAGTTGATTCAGGGGAATCAACAGAATATAAAGGAATTGTCAGAGCAGAAACTATTGGACTATCTATTTTAATAACAAAATATTCTTTTGTTTTTCTGATGCTATTTGTACAAAAGTTATCTTCGTGTTATCAAAGCCTTTGCAATTGATCGATGTTGTAAGAAATAAGTTTGTTGAAATGAGATACGATGAAGCTTTGAAATTCTGATTGTAGGTGTCAAATCATTTATTAACTAAAATTGTTCTAAACTAGATGTTAAAACAGAATTTAAAGAAAAGTGAATTGCAAAAAAGAAAAGCATGGCAGGCGAACTTAGCAGAGATAAAATGGCTGATGATCCAACAGCACGCTTTAAATCTGAAACGTACTTCACTATCTTGGATACACTTGTAACACAAATAGATGATCAATTTAATGACTTTTTGGGCACAGTTACTTATTTCTATTGTTTTGATCCATCACAAATGTCGTAAGGAAATAAAGATTATTTTCAAAGTTTATGCAAAATTTACAAACACGAAATTAACCTTGAAGAAGCAATCGTAGAATATGATACATTTAAAGATTTGTATGCCTTAATATAGGTATCATTAGCTAGTGAACTACAACTTAAAAAGGTTCAGCCGTCCTTGACTGAAAAACAAATGGCATCAGGTCTCCCGAATTTGTCAATACTCTATAAAATTTACTTGATTCTTCCTGTTTGTAGTGCTACTGCTGAAAGAAGCTTCAGTAGATTTAAACTCATCAAAAATTATTTGCGCTCAACAATGACAAACAAACGTTTATCTGGATCGGCATTAATTTCAATTGAACGTGATCTAGCTGAGAACCTTGACTTTAAATCAACGATAAATCGTTTTGCTTCAATGAAATCACATAGAAAGCAATTTATATAGGGCTAAGGCTAAGGGCTCTATCTTATCTTATCTGTTACAGACGCTCCTTCTACACAGAAGAATATTGCGTCCTATGCTTATCCATGGTTTGTTTTTAGTCCTGCATTGTTATTAGAGTTTTAAATGTTTATTTAAGGAACTTACAATCATTGTTTGTGTAAAGTTCATTGATTTTCCCAAAGTTTGAAGCTCAAACTTCCAGTGATAAATTATTTTTAAAAATTGTGATGTAAATTGTTTAGTTTATTTATAAGTATAATATTATTGGCACTCATTGTGTGTGTGTTACTAATCCTGACCAATCCGCTCCACCAAAGTCTCTGTGTTTTTCATAATTTGTAGCATCAGATTACCTGGTCTTAAACTGAAATATTTTGCCAGCTAAAATTCTCATTTCATTCTTTCAGATAGAAAACAATTACAAGAACTAAAAACAGTAGCTCTTAAAATTTTAGTAATAAGAAAAACCCGTAAAAAACCAAGTTTTTGACTATAAATCCTTTATGTACGAGAAGTAATTAAAAGAATGTTCATTATAATACGCAGCGCCAGACCATCCAGAAATACAAAATTGCAGTTGTGTCGTAAAACATGTTTAATATAATGCGCACCGATCAGGAATATGTTTATAAAAAGAGCTGTCAATAAAATACGCACCTTATTGCGCGACAGAAAGGTTGTTCAATATAATACGCACCGCGACGCTCTATCTCAAAAAATAGCATGATACATAGGAATAAATAAAATAATCTAAAAAATCAATAATTTAATTACGGTACATGCGATCGATCTGAAATTTTGATACATTGTTTTTATCATCGGTACGAAACTGCCTGCAAAATTTCAGCTCGCTATCTTGCGAGCAAGTGGGTTAAAAATCGATCAAAAGTTTTGGCGACAAGCAAGCAAGGTCGGTCCGCCGCAGACACCACGAGTTAATATAAAGGATTTAAAAATAAGTTGTTCTCTTTGGAACTAAGTTCATAATTTACAGTCATCTTTTTATCCTAAATATGATATATGCATATAATATGTATATGATAAATGATTTCTTTAATTAATTAGGCCTTTTATTAATTATTAACATTTGTAAATTACATTATATTTTGTTTGCATTTGTGACCTATTACTCTCCTGAATATAAATCAATTGTTTGTATATTGAAGAGATTCATTGCAATGGTTTGATGTAAACAAAAATAATATTAAATAATTTACTTTGAATGATCAACGCAGCATTTATTAATTAACACTTAGTTATTTGTTTGAGTTACTGTAACTGCTATTTATGGCAAGCTGAACAAACTGATTAGTCATCTTGCAGGTAGTAGGCCTACAACAAACTATTGGAGTTCTATAAAAAAAATTAATCAAATTCTACCTCATTACCAAAACATTTTAGATGTTTTATTTAGCCCAAAGACTATAAACTATTATGCTGAGTTTTCTATGTTAAAGTCTGCTAGGATATTCAGCAATTAAAAGTGAACACAAAGGATTATGAGAAATTTAGATTTTGTCACAAATAACAGCTCCCACATTAACCACCATTTTCATAAATTCAATTGATTAACCAAATCTACTTAAGACTAGATGTTTCTTTTTGTTTAGCAAGTTGCCACAGGGCAACTCTGAATATGTTTGTAACATAAACAACACACCTTAGATTTCATATTTGAGACTAAAGTAGTCTCTTAAAAAGAAATCTCACATTTAAAGTGAGCAGAAATGTTTTTTTCAACATAAAATATAGCAATAAGTCAATAAGAGTGAATCTCATATCAAATTTCTAATCTTCATTGCAGACCCAGCAATTAAGACAAATGAATTTTATTTCAGCACCTAGAAATATTTGCACTAAGTGAATGAATAAAAAAAAATTTCGGCGCCCCCTGAAATTCTCCTGGCCCCCCCCACGCAGACAAACCTAAATCCGCCACTGATCACCACTACAAGTTAATATTTTCTTTTCAGTCGGTATAAACTACTTCAAGGATATGAATTAAACTACCATTATAATTATAGTAAGAAGGGATTTATTTATTTTTTTAAATTAATCACAGCCGCATACACATCCTCATATACACAATCAAGCACCATGTCATATACACCATCAAAAAACCTCAGACACAATTAAACATACTAGTAGTTAGGGTTGGACGTTTCGGGTAGGAAAAGTGTGGCGGTGGCGGTGACGTCACCACAGCTGTTACCGTTACCGGCGGCGACGCGCGCGGTAATTATGTTAATTAGAGTGTCATGTTGTTATACAACATGTTAATTAGTGTTAGACAAGTTAATTAGACGTGTCATGTTGTCATACAACATGGTCATTAGAGGTGTCATGATAATTAGTATGTCATGATAATTATGTTAATTAGGATATGATGTTGTTATATGTTCATTAGAACATCTGTTCTTGTGTTTAAAGGGGGATAATCATGTATTTAAGGTTTACTTCCCCTTTTTTAACTTTTCCAATGTATTCAATTATTTCATAATTGATTGGTCCTTAAATTATTTTTATTTAATAATTGAGTGGTACTCAAATTATTTTTATTTAAGTATTGAGTGGTTCTCAAAATATTTTTATTTTTAATTGTATTTTATTTGTTGAATGATAGTATTTTAAGGTTCTCAAGGTATTTTATTATTTTTTAAATTGTATTTTATTTGTTGAATGGCCGTATTTAAAGGTTCTCAAGCTATTACTCTTTAATTTTTATTGTATTGTTGAATGGTAGTATTTAAAGGTTCTCAAGCTATTTTACTATTTTTAACTGTATTTTATCTTTCTGATGGTCGTATTTAAGGTTTTAAGTACTGTTTTTATGTGTTTCAGGTTGTTAGGCGATGTATTTTATTTGGGGTACTCTGCTGGACAGATGTTGTTGGTGGTGAATTTAATTCAAATAACATAGTGGGGGCAGTCGATGGTATAAGTTACAATTAGGAAGGGTTTAGTATATATTATAATTAATTAGACAACTTTAGGAGGGGTGGAAAAAATGGCGATGTTGGCTGTTGATCTGATGTTAGCATAGGTTTGGTAGTATAAAGTATGTACTAAAAGTGACGAAGTGGATTTAGAATGCGTGGGTTTAGGTTAAAATCAATAGTACAAACGACGAGAGGGTTTGGATGGACAGATGTTACCACTGGTTGTATGGCCGTTTTAATAAGTTAGTGGGGGTATGGAATGTGGCCCAGGACAAGTAACGCATAGTTTTAGGTGAAAATCAATAAGACAAATGAGGAGAGGGGTATGGACGGGGGCTATTGCAGAGGTCGGTTGTAAATTTAAGGTTGTTTTCTTTGTAAATATAAACAATTTTAGTAGTTTTATATGATTTTTTTAAACTAAAGCAACAGTTTTCATCTTAGTGTGGGGATCTATGTTATGAAAAGGTCTTTTTTTGTTCATAGCGTTTCTTAATTCTAGGGTTTCCAATAAGTTTATTTGACAGCTTTAGCAATACTTCTTATCTTAGTATCGGGAATATGTTCTAAGTTTAACGGTGTTTCCTTTCTTCCTTGTAATAGTTTTTATTGGATTCATAGTTTAAGTCAAGAGGTCTTTTATGTTTCTTTTCTTAACTAGATGTAATCAGCTAGTAGTAGTAATATTTTTATAAGGTTAACCGAGTCACTTTTCTTCATGTTTTTTATTCATTAGGGGTGCTTATCTTAATGTCACGGACAGTTTTATAAAGTTCAATGGTCTTTTTGGTTGTATTTTTTCACAATTAGATGTGCTTATCTACCATTGACAAAATTTTTAGTATCGGAATATGTTCTAAGTTTAACGGTGTTTCCTTTCTTCCTTGTAATAGTTTTTATTGGATTCATAGTTTAAGTCAAGAGGTCTTTTATGTTTCCTTTCTTAACTAGATGTGATCAGCTAGTAGTAGTAATATTTTATAAGGTTAACCGAGTCATTTTCTTCATGTTTTTTTTATTCATTAGGGGTGCTTATCTTAATGTGACGAACAGTTTTATAAAGTTCAATGGTCCTTTTGGTTGTATTTTGTTTTCATAATTAGATGTGCTCATCTACCCTTGACAATATTTTATAAGTTGAAGGGTCTTGTTTTTTTTTGTTTCTTAGTTAGAAGTTCTCCGCTTAGGGACAGGGACATATTTTTTAGTTTCAATGGAATCATTTTCTTAGTGTTTTTTTCTTAATTAGGGATTCTCAGCTTAAGTCCAACGACATACTTCTAGGTTCAAGGGGACTCGAGTTTGTTTCTTTTCTTAATTAGATATTCTCATCTTAGTGTAGAGCACGATTCTATAAGTTCAATGGTCTTTTTGTTTTTGTTTTTTGTTACTTACACATTCTCCTCTTAGGGACATGGACCGATGGCTAATTTCAAGGGAATCATTTTTTGTTCATGCTATCTTCTTAACTAGAGATTCTCATCTTAGTGTAGAGCACGATTCTATAAGTTCAATGGTCTTTTTGTTTTTGTTTATTGTTACTTACGCATTCTCCTCTTAGGGACAGGGATAGATGTCTAATTTCAAGGGAATCATTTTTTGTTCATGGTATTTTGTTAACTAGAGATTCTCATCTTAGTGTAGAGCACGATTCTATAAGTTCAATGGTCTTTTTGTTTTTGTTTTTTTACTACTTACTAATTCTCCTCTTAGAGACAGCGACAGATTTCTATTTACAAGGGAGTCATTTTCTTAGTGTTTTTATTTATTAGAGTTAGCTATCTTAATGACGCGGAAAGTTTTTATAAAGTTCAACAGTGTTTGTTTGTTTTTCTTTCTCCATATACTATCGGTACCAAATTTGGTACTTTTTTAAAATGTTGCATGGCGTATATTTGCGATAGACATTTTAGTTTGGTTGAATAATATTATTTAAACTTGAAATTTTTTTTTATTTTTTATTTTTTTTTATTTTTTTTTACTAGCGTCAGGTAGACTTTGATAAATTGATTAAGTTTTTGTAATTCAACCATTCAACAGGTGTTGTAAATAATTTTTAACTGAGGGTTTCTTTATTCGTAAGAGTAGCTTTTGAAAAGTAATTTATTATTCTGTAAATTAATTTTAATTTTTGTAAACAAGTTTTCTGACTATTGTATTTTGTTGTCTAGTTTTAAACCGAAATTCAAGTGTAAACTAGGTGATCTCTTGTACATTTTTTGTAAGGAAGGTTACTATTTATGGCTTTGGTTAAAATTTACACATTTTATAAATCAGTAATTGTTAACATTGGTAGGTAATTTTTGAGGAAAGGAAAATATGTGAAAACAGGTGATCGTTGTAGCGAAAGTTTAGGAAGCTATAGTGTATCACTAGGGGTTATTACAAGTGATTGGTAAATATTTACAGGTTTATGTTTATACTTTTAACACTAACGATTTGATGCTGTGGTATCTAGTTGGTTACCACATGTTGTAAATAGACGTTCGGCGAGTGCGTTATTGATCAGGGAAGGGAAACAGATGGTTTAAGCCACATGCGAAAATACGCAGACCGGTGAAATATAAAATATGTCAACGACTCGGCCAGATTCCTTTATACAGGCTGAAAAGTTTCGCGTTTGCGATAATTAAACATCTGTTGGTCACAACACGGTGTAGAAATTTATGGAAAGGGCATTGATTTTCTTTTTCATTAGGTTGTGACTTATCGCTGAGTAATATCTTTAAATAATATTATATTAAAAGACAGCTTCCTGACTTTTGTGTTAAGAATTATAGTGGCTGCAGTAGTTTGTTCGTTTCGTCAAGTCCCTAGGGTTGCTGTTGTTTGTTCATTATATATCTTTCACATGTATACAACAAACCGGTACACTAAACCAAAAACTTAGCACCTCGTTCCTCATCTTTAAGGTACATACACGGGACGACTTACAAGCGCATTTTTTGTTTAAGTAATGTAAGCTTTGAGTTTTAGAGTTATGTTTTATAAAGAGGAACTCATACTGTCACATGACACGATTTTTTACATTAAGGCTCTAAGTTTCTCCCCTTTTAGTCTCGTCTTTTTAATAGGTGTGATAGAAAGTCCTAGGTAAAGACTAGCTGTATTTAGTTTTATGTTCTGTCCACAATGACCCCTAACTATGAATAGGTTGTTCTTTCTTTTTGTTGACAAAAATATTATATGTAAGGGTGTACCCCAACCTAGACATTGTTTTCTCTAGGAGATGTTAAGATTTTTTTCTATGTACGTAGGGTTCAGGAAAGTTAAGGGATTGGGAGTTAACCATTATAACATAGATCGTTGTACTAGGTGCGATGAAAGTGTTGTCAGGTAAGTAAGATTTAGAAAGTGTTAGGTACGGGCGGTAATCACATCATGGATGGTTTTAACAACCTTGGATGAAGTTGCTCTGTTTGAAAAAAACTTTAGAAAATATTTTATGTGCGGGGTGGTAATCCTTAACATGACCTGTAAGGATGTATGCTAAGATACAGACAAAATCAGTAATGGTGGTAGTAGAAGATAACGGTGTTAGGGGGGATGATAGTTGGGTGCATCGAAGAAGTGCTCAGGTTGTCGACAAGGGAGAACAAATGTATGCCGTTGGAGTAATAGTAACAGACTTGGAATTTGTCGGGCGTGTTTGTAAAAGAGAGTAAGGGAAACGGTATTGTCACGGTCATGAACTAAGTAGGAAGGGAGAACAAAGATACACCGCTAGAGTAAAAGTAAACTTGTAGAAAGACAAACGGTCGTGATAAATAAAACGAGGGTCATGTTTTCCTTTAAGGGAGGGTTATAATTTGTTGTTTTTTTTTATTTTCTTTTCTAGAGCCACATTTAACAACATCGCTGTTACCTTTTTCTTCCTTCGTTCATTTGTGGTTGTAACTCTGTTTAATTTTGTTGATGTCGTAGACTTCAAGAGGTCTTTCTAAGCATTTTAGAAATATTCTTTTGTCTTGATAATCATTTTGTCCACATGTTGAGATTTCATTTGTTCTTCTGAGGGTTTTCTTTAAGTTTCAAGAGGAATGATTTTTGAGGAGATGAGACGTAACCGTTTGAATACGAGACATAAGCGCACAGTTCAACGAGACATGGTTCGCGCAATTTACATGATCGATTTGAGCTAGCGTGTATCCACTATGTCCGATTAGAAACACATCACACGAGGTATGGTGGTCGCAACCTACCAGACTAGAAAAAGTTTTCGTTCGACTAGTGAAACGGATAAACAAGAACGATGATGATGATGATGAACTTGTCATGTTTCTTAGTTGTAACACATAGGGTCTAACAACGGTTATAAGACATTAACGATAGATGATAATAAGACTGAGGATACACCGACACTTAGAGAAATTTTGACTTGACTACCCCTCTCGATCGGTGACTATGTTGTAGCAAGGGGTTGACTAAAAACTAACGTGTGGGAAAAGTTAGAGTATTTTTAACAATAAATTTCCTTAGAGGGGATGGGTTTTTCTGGGGTAGGGATAAGTAAAAGAGCAAATGAGTTGGATGTAAAGAAGTCAAAACCGTGATGGGTGAAGTTATTTGAAGATGAGTTGTTGGGTTCATTTTAATAGAACAATAAATGTGTCTTGAAAGTTAGGTGTTTAGGAGTACGACGTATGGTTAAAACTAAATGGAGGTTGTAGTAGGATGATACAAGGTGGGAAGTAACTTGTGTGAGATGTAGGCATAAAATATCTAGCAGAGAGGTAGAGAGAGAGAGAGAGAGAGAAAAAAAAAGTAGTAGGGTGAGATGTTAGTTTGACTAGGGCAAAGGTTGTGATAAAAGATAGGAAGAAAACAAAGTGTGATGGTTAGGTAGGGGATCACTTTGTAGTTGGGAGAGATAGAGAGAAAACAGTAGTTGGGTGATGTCCGGGTAAGGAATCAGTCTTACAAGGAGGCATAGTTATGACCTTTTATTTTGGTTGAAATTGTAAATAAATGGAATGTGTGGTAAAAGCGAGGTATGGAAATTTAGAAAGTTAACGGAGATGGTGAGCTGGTATGACAGTGGAATGAGGGAAATCAATAGCATTAGGGAAGTGGAAAGGTGTGGAGCGGGTTTTAATTAATGACATAGGGTGAGTTTTAGAGTCAACGAGTGAAGCAAACATATAAGGGTATGGTTACTGTTGATGTTTGACTTTGGAAAGTTCAATCTGTTTAAAACAGATGAAGTAAAAACTTAAGGGTTAGGTGAACTTTTTAGAAATCAAGCGATGGAGTGAGATACGTAGATACGAATAAGGATGTTTGTTAAAAGTATGCAGCAAATTTGTCGTGAAAGACTAGGAGTCAAGTTCAGGAGGATGGTTATAAATTATTAACTGTGAGTGTAACAACACGAGACGGTTTAGGGTGAAGATAGTGGTTGAGTGTAACAACACGAGACGGGTTAGGAGGTACCGTGAAGAGGGAGTTTGTAAATTATTAACAATGAGTGTAACAACATGACAAGAATTAGGAGTCAACGCGAGGAAGGAGGTTGAGTGTAACAACACGAGACGTGTTAGGAGTCAATGTGAAGATGGAGGTTGAGTGTAACAACACGAGACGGATTAGGAGTCAACGTGAAGAGTTTGTAAATTTTTGGGTGGGAGTGTAACAACACGAGAACTTTAGGACTCAAAGTGAGGAGGGATGTTGTATATTATTAACAGAGACGAGAAGAGTTAGGAGACAACATGAGGATGGAGGTTGTGAATTAATAGCAGGGAGGGAAAATAGATGAGAAGGGTTAGGTGTCAGTGTAAGGAGGGATGTCATGAATTATAAGTCGGTAGAGTTTCAAGATGATAAGAGGTTTGGTACAGAGGGGAAGTTTAATGTGGACATGTTTGTTGGTTAAAGTGTTTTGGAAAATCGGAATTTCAAGTTTAAGTTTCGCATGAAAAGAAAAAAGATGTAGGTTATATCTGAATTTAAAGTGGGAGAGAAGGTAAATGGGGTTGGTGTTGTTTTTAGTCAACCCCTTGCTACAACATAGTCACCGATCGAGAGGGGTAGTCAAGTCAAAATTTCTCTAAGTGTCGGTGTATCCTCAGTCTTATTATCATCTATCGTTAATGTCTTATAACCGTTGTTAGACCCTATGTGTTACAACTAAGAAACATGACAAGTTCATCATCATCATCATCGTTCTTGTTTATCCGTTTCACTAGTCGAACGAAAACTTTTTCTAGTCTGGTAGGTTGCGACCACCATACCTCGTGTGATGTGTTTCTAATCGGACATAGTGGATACACGCTAGCTCAAATCGATCATGTAAATTGCGCGAACCATGTCTCGTTGAACTGTGCGCTTATGTCTGGTATTCAAACGGTTACGTCTCATCTCCTCAAAAATCATTCCTCTTGAAACTTAAAGAAAACCCTCAGAAGAACAAATGAAATCTCAACATGTGGACAAAATGATTATCAAGACAAAAGAATATTTCTAAAATGCTTAGAAAGACCTCTTGAAGTCTACGACATCAACAAAATTAAACAGAGTTACAACCACAAATGAACGAAGGAAGAAAAAGGTAACAGCGATGTTGTTAAATGTGGCTCTAGAAAAGAAAATAAAAAAAAACAACAAATTATAACCCTCCCTTAAAGGAAAACATGACCCTCGTTTTATTTATCACGACCGTTTGTCTTTCTACAAGTTTACTTTTACTCTAGCGGTGTATCTTTGTTCTCCCTTCCTACTTAGTTCATGACCGTGACAATACCGTTTCCCTTACTCTCTTTTACAAACACGCCCGACAAATTCCAAGTCTGTTACTATTACTCCAACGGCATACATTTGTTCTCCCTTGTCGACAACCTGAGCACTTCTTCGATGCACCCAACTATCATCCCCCCTAACACCGTTATCTTCTACTACCACCATTACTGATTTTGTCTGTATCTTAGCATACATCCTTACAGGTCATGTTAAGGATTACCACCCCGCACATAAAATATTTTCTAAAGTTTTTTTTCAAACAGAGCAACTTCATCCAAGGTTGTTAAAACCATCCATGATGTGATTACCGCCCGTACCTAACACTTTCTAAATCTTACTTACCTGACAACACTTTCATCGCACCTAGTACAACGATCTATGTTATAATGGTTAACTCCCAATCCCTTAACTTTCCTGAACCCTACGTACATAGAAAAAAATCTTAACATCTCCTAGAGAAAACAATGTCTAGGTTGGGGTACACCCTTACATATAATATTTTTGTCAACAAAAAGAAAGAACAACCTATTCATAGTTAGGGGTCATTGTGGACAGAACATAAAACTAAATACAGCTAGTCTTTACCTAGGACTTTCTATCACACCTATTAAAAAGACGAGACTAAAAGGGGAGAAACTTAGAGCCTTAATGTAAAAAATCGTGTCATGTGACAGTATGAGTTCCTCTTTATAAAACATAACTCTAAAACTCAAAGCTTACATTACTTAAACAAAAAATGCGCTTGTAAGTCGTCCCGTGTATGTACCTTAAAGATGAGGAACGAGGTGCTAAGTTTTTGGTTTAGTGTACCGGTTTGTTGTATACATGTGAAAGATATATAATGAACAAACAACAGCAACCCTAGGGACTTGACGAAACGAACAAACTACTGCAGCCACTATAATTCTTAACACAAAAGTCAGGAAGCTGTCTTTTAATATAATGTTATTTAAAGATATTACTCAGCGATAAGTCACAACCTAATGAAAAAGAAAATCAATGCCCTTTCCATAAATTTCTACACCGTGTTGTGACCAACAGATGTTTAATTATCGCAAACGCGAAACTTTTCAGCCTGTATAAAGGAATCTGGCCGAGTCGTTGACATATTTTATATTTCACCGGTCTGCGTATTTTCGCATGTGGCTTAAACCATCTGTTTCCCTTCCCTGATCAATAACGCACTCGCCGAACGTCTATTTACAACATGTGGTAACCAACTAGATACCACAGCATCAAATCGTTAGTGTTCAAAAGTATAAACATAAACCTGTAAATATTTACCAATCACTTGTAATAACCCCTAGTGATACACTATAGCTTCCTAAACTTTCGCTACAACGATCACCTGTTTTCACATATTTTCCTTTCCTCAAAAATTACCTACCAATGTTAACAATTACTGATTTATAAAATGTGTAAATTTTAACCAAAGCCATAAATAGTAACCTTCCTTACAAAAAATGTACAAGAGATCACCTAGTTTACACTTGAATTTCGGTTTAAAACTAGACAACAAAATACAATAGTCAGAAAACTTGTTTACAAAAATTAAAATTAATTTACAGAATAATAAATTACTTTTCAAAAGCTACTCTTACGAATAAAGAAACCCTCAGTTAAAAATTATTTACAACACCTGTTGAATGGTTGAATTACAAAAACTTAATCAATTTATCAAAGTCTACCTGACGCTAGTAAAAAAAAATAAAAAAAAATTATTTCAAGTTTAAATAATATTATTCAACCAAACTAAAATGTCTATCGCAAATATACGCCATGCAACATTTTAAAAAAGTACCAAATTTGGTACCGATAGTATATGGAGAAAGAAAAACAAACAAACACTGTTGAACTTTATAAAAACTTTCCGTGTCATTAAGATAGCTAACTCTAATAAATAAAAACACTAAGAAAATGACTCCCTTGTAAATAGAAATCTGTCGCTGTCTCTAAGAGGAGAATTAGTAAGTAGTAAAAAAACAAAAACAAAAAGACCATTGAACTTATAGAATCGTGCTCTACACTAAGATGAGAATCTCTAGTTAACAAAATACCATGAACAAAAAATGATTCCCTTGAAATTAGACATCTATCCCTGTCCCTAAGAGGAGAATGCGTAAGTAACAATAAACAAAAACAAAAAGACCATTGAACTTATAGAATCGTGCTCTACACTAAGATGAGAATCTCTAGTTAAGAAGATAGCATGAACAAAAAATGATTCCCTTGAAATTAGCCATCGGTCCATGTCCCTAAGAGGAGAATGTGTAAGTAACAAAAAACAAAAACAAAAAGACCATTGAACTTATAGAATCGTGCTCTACACTAAGATGAGAATCTCTAGTTAAGAAGATAGCATGAACAAAAATGATTCCCTTGAAATTAGCCATCGGTCCATGTCCCTAAGAGGAGAATGTGTAAGTAACAAAAAACAAAAACAAAAAGACCGTTGAACTTATAGAATCGTGCTCGACACTAAGATGAGAATATCTAGTTAAGAAAAGAAACAAACTCGAGTCCCCTTGAACCTAGAAGTATGTCGTTGGACTTAAGCTGAGAATCCCTAATTAAGAAAAAAACACTAAGAAAATGATTCCATTGAAACTAAAAAATATGTCCCTGTCCCTAAGCGGAGAACTTCTAACTAAGAAACAACAAAAAAACAAGACCCTTCAACTTATAAAATATTGTCAAGGGTAGATGAGCACATCTAATTATGAAAACAAAATACAACCAAAAGGACCATTGAACTTTATAAAAATGTTCGTCACATTAAGATAAGCACCCCTAATGAATAAAAAAAACATGAAGAAAATGACTCGGTTAACCTTATAAAATATTACTACTACTAGCTGATCACATCTAGTTAAGAAAGGAAACATAAAAGACCTCTTGACTTAAACTATGAATCCAATAAAAACTATTACAAGGAAGAAAGGAAACACCGTTAAACTTAGAACATATTCCGATACTAAAAATTTTGTCAATGGTAGATAAGCACATCTAATTGTGAAAAAATACAACCAAAAAGACCATTGAACTTTATAAAACTGTCCGTGACATTAAGATAAGCACCCCTAATGAATAAAAAACATGAAGAAAAGTGACTCGGTTAACCTTATAAAAATATTACTACTACTAGCTGATTACATCTAGTTAAGAAAAGAAACATAAAAGACCTCTTGACTTAAACTATGAATCCAATAAAAACTATTACAAGGAAGAAAGGAAACACCGTTAAACTTAGAACATATTCCCGATACTAAGATAAGAAGTATGGCTAAAGCTGTCAAATAAACTTATTGGAAACCCTAGAATTAAGAAACGCTATGAACAAAAAAAGACCTTTTCATAACATAGATCCCCACACTAAGATGAAAACTGTTGCTTTAGTTTAAAAAAATCCTATAAAACTACTAAAATTGTTTATATTTACAAAGAAAACAACCTTAAATTTACAACCGACCTCTGCAATAGCCCCCGTCCATACCCCTCTCCTCATTTGTCTTATTGATTTTCACCTAAAACTATGCGTTACTTGTCCTGGGCCACATTCCATACCCCCACTAACTTATTAAAACGGCCATACAACCAGTGGTAACATCTGTCCATCCAAACCCTCTCGTCGTTTGTACTATTGATTTTAACCTAAACCCACGCATTCTAAATCCACTTCGTCACTTTTAGTACATACTTTATACTACCAAACCTATGCTAACATCAGATCAACAGCCAACATCGCCATTTTTTCCACCCCTCCTAAAGTTGTCTAATTAATTATAATATATACTAAACCCTTCCTAATTGTAACTTATACCATCGACTGCCCCCACTATGTTATTTGAATTAAATTCACCACCAACAACATCTGTCCAGCAGAGTACCCCAAATAAAATACATCGCCTAACAACCTGAAACACATAAAAACAGTACTTAAAACCTTAAATACGACCATCAGAAAGATAAAATACAGTTAAAAATAGTAAAATAGCTTGAGAACCTTTAAATACTACCATTCAACAATACAATAAAAATTAAAGAGAAATAGCTTGAGAACCTTTAAATACGGCCATTCAACAAATAAAATACAATTTAAAAAATAATAAAATACCTTGAGAACCTTAAAATACTATCATTCAACAAAAAAAATACAATTAAAAATAAAAATATTTTGAGAACCACTCAATACTTAAATAAAAATAAATTGAGTACCACTCAATTATTAAATAAAAATAATTTAAGGACCAATCAATTATGAAATAATTGAATACATTGGAAAAGTTAAAAAAGGGGAAGTAAACCTTAAATACATGATTATCCCCCTTTAAACACAAGAACAGATGTTCTAATGAACATATAACAACATCATATCCTAATTAACATAATTATCATGACATACTAATTATCATGACACCTCTAATGACCATGTTGTATGACAACATGACACGTCTAATTAACTTGTCTAACACTAATTAACATGTTGTATAACAACATGACACTCTAATTAACATAATTACCGCGCGCGTCGCCGCCGGTAACGGTAACAGCTGTGGTGACGTCACCGCCACCGCCACACTTTTCCTACCCGAAACGTCCAACCCTAACTACTCATACTCTCATATTCAAACTCACGTACACGGTTTATATATGTGATCATACAGGCTTTAATACACACCAAAAACATAGTGAACCCTGGTTTATCTCGTTTAATGGTGACAGGAGAAACTAGCGATAGGTGAAGATCAGCGAAGTCGGGACACCAAGTGTTAGCAATGCTAAATCCGTAGATAAGTTTACAGTTACTGTATAGCGAAATACACAACGTTATATATGACGTAATGAAATGACGTGCTGTAAATATGATGATGAAGGTTATGATAACAATTATTACTGCGATGACTGTATATAAAGTCTCTTCATATAGTGGTGCCATTGCTTAGGGCAACTTTTCTAACAATAATACTAAATTTAAAAACCCGTGGAGCACTGAATCCGGGAAAAGTGTTCCGCGAAGTGTTGAGGGTTTTATGTACATCATCAAACACACCTCATACATATTGTCCTCTACAACATGAAACACAACCTTAATTCCGTCATAATAAACAACATTAAACACTATCCTTTCTCCATTCATACAAGTGTCATGTATAATATAACGGGTGGTTACCCAGTATTTCATGAATCGGTTCAATACAACGATTGTCTCTCTTGTCCCGTGCAGTTGAGTACGGCGACTACTTCAACTACTTAAATTACTGGGATCACGTGATCAAGTCCAACCCCGACCAACCCATCCTGGTTGTCAACTATGAAGACATGAAGGAGGTAAGGGCACAACACATCTTATGATTAAAGTAAGGTAGTAATAAGCCATTCTGCTTAGATCGTTGGAAAAGAAAACGAGTTCAACCAATGAAGCTGGAAATTAAGAAAAACTGAAAGAAACAGCTGAGCAAATGAAGCTAGATATTTGTAACAAAATGAAAGAAATAGCAATAAAGTAAGAAACGTGAAAGCGATTCAGAGCTAGAGAGACATAAAGAGGGAAACATAGTAGGATAGATATAACGACAAAATGTAATGTATTAGAGAGAAATAGTGAAGGAGTCATCCAACAAACACTGTTGCATTAGTTTTTAGAATGGCTCAAAATTTAGAGCTAGCGAGTGATTTAGTTTTTGATAGCGTTAATCGTTTCCATGTATGAATGTGTACATAGTTGAGCTCACATTATAAGTGAATGTTTAGATGTTCAGTTACCTTTAAACATTTTTATTATTTATTTGATTTACATGAAATTCAAGCAAAATTAATCTTATTTGAAAAATTACATTGCGAATCTATTTGATCATTTAAATACTCATGCATTCGTGCGACAGATAAAAGATATACACAGAAGAGAAAAAAGTACTAACTTACTATAATTAATAACTTTTCATTATTAATAAATGAAAATAAATGTTCTATATCATATAAATAGTAGAAATATAGCTTATCCCCTTTAACAATTTCTTTCTTTAAAATATCACTTTTAACTTTTTTTTTCTAAATAACTTTTAACAATGACTGTAAACCATTTCTATATCAGTTATTATAAATGCACAAAATCGACTATTTAAAAAAAATATACGTAATGTTACAGACATTTTTTTTTAAAAATGCCATGATCATTATGTTACATCTCATGGTGGACATTGAACAACTAAGTAACACACCAGCGTTGCAGAGTCAGTAATAAAGTGCATGTCCTCAGAGTGGTCTTACTTTATTTACAAACAGGATCTACCAAGGGAGATAAAGGAAATATCCAAGTTCATCGAGATAACTCTGGATGACCAACTGGTGGAGGATATTGCCGCAGCTGCTGGCTTTGACGTCATGAAACAAGCTTACGACAACTCCAAGTCGGTCTCCAAGGATCTGCTCCGTAAAGGTATATTGTATAGAAACATATTATTGAGTATTATATAGAGACTTGCTAGTTATGATTATATCAACAATGTTTATTGATGATTATAAAGACACTGTTTCATTGGCCTTGTGTCTTTAAATTATTTAGACACTGTTTATTGATGATTATATAGAGACTGTATATTAAAGATTATACAGACACTTGTTTCATTTGTTTAGTGGCTTTGATTATACAGTCACTGAATATTGATGATGATAGAGACAAAGTTTAATTGTCACTGATGCTCTATGATGATTTAGGCACTGTTTCATTATTACTGATTGTTGGAAAACTAATAGCAAAAATATGTTTCATTGTCTATTTTCATTGTCTATGTTGATTGTCTATGTTCATTGTCTATGTACATTGTGTTTAAAGATACTGATGATTATTTGCACATTAATTCAGGGGGATTATAAAGGCACAAATTTATGTTGATCATATCACATAGTGATTTGGTGATATGGTATGAGTTTTTTTAAATTATTTTTTTAAAATTTTTTTTATTATTAAATAGAAACGCTGAATAATGGAGGGGATACAAATAGTTACACTGTGATTATATAGACAGTCATTCATGGTGATAATTAGGACACTTCTTCAAAGTGATTTTAGAGACGCTGTCCAAAACAGATTAAATTGAAACCAAAATCGATAAAAAAACATTACAAACTAAATTTAAAGAGGTGTTTTGTTACACCTTCTACTTAGAATATACCTTCGTTTACACGTTTATTAATGGCAAATGCTAACGCGAAATGTCAATTCATCAAATATCATCAATGACTCGCCATAACAGGGAGAAATGAAAAAAGGGACATGGTAGAGTCAAGACCAGTTAACTGCGGGCTTTGATTTTCAGACGAAACATAACGTTAACAAATACATGTAGTCATTTATGAGAGACACTTCTATATTGCTGTATAAAACTAAAGGTTGCGCTCTCTATTAATCTGCATACACACCAGTCTGCAGATCATAAATATCCGTATTCCATGACAGTAACATAACAGAGGAGTTGGGCGCCACCAAGTCTATAAGCCCACAGAAAGGAAGTATGAAAACACAACAGATAAAGGTATCCATGCCGGAAATATAGAGATCGTTATCTGCTGATGTGTCCATGCGCTCCCCCCCTCTCCAACGACCGCAACTGTCATGGGACTGATGATGATGATGATGATGATGATGATTATGATAATGATGATGATGATGATGATGATGATGAGGATGATGATAATGATGATGATGATGATGATGATGATGATGATGATGATGATGATGATGATGATGATGATGATGATGATGATGATGATGATGATGATGATGATGATGATGAAGATGATGATAATTATAATAGAACCTGTGTATTATATTTCTTACATGAGTCCGGTTCGCACAAATAAAAGTCCTCAAGATATTTGTTTAAACTTAAACTAATGGATGAAATTAATCTCACCCATTTTATTAAAATAGTTACAATATCCATATTAGCTGGATTGTTAAAGTAATGCTTAATGTCCAAAGTACTCTCTCTCTCTCTTTCTCTCTCTCCCTCTCCACCAGGGGACGTGGGAGACTGGAAGAACTGGTTGACCGTGGCCCAGAGGGAGATGGTGGACAAGGCGATGACCACTTTACAAGGGACTCTCTTCCAAAAGCCGAGATATACACTTTGAACATTTTTTAAAATAATTTTAATCATTCCTAGTTATGGAATATTTTATATGTCTACATGATATCAATTTTTACCAAGCATTTAATAGCCTAATAGTATTCCCCCTCCCCCCTGAATTAAATTGTTCCTATATGCAATATGTTAACAATGATTTCCTTAATTAAGCATGAAAAACATTTTTTTTTCCAGGTATCTAATACATAATCGCCCTATCTGTGCATGTGTCACCCCAAAGGGACATCACTCTGCTTTTTTAAAAAATAATTGAAAATAGAGATTTAAAAATCCATTTTGGTTTCCAGATTAACATTAACAATGACGTCATTGTTTTATAAGGATTGTTAATTATTAAATACTTTGTGTGATTAACATTAACAATGACGTCATTGTTTTATAAGGATTGTTAATTATTAAATAGTTTGTGTGCATTTCAGGAATATTTCGCAGGCGCCCTACAACCAGTGGCGTCGCTGGGGGGGGGGCGAGGGTGCAGGCCACCCTGGGTGACACCCATCAGGGGATGACACCCGAGCCTAAAATTTTACTGTGTACGATTTTATGTCAGAAAAAAAGAAGACACATGTTTTCATCTAGGAAGAAATAAAGTATTACAATGAAATACGTTAAACGCGAATTTTTTTTAAAAATCAGTTAACTTGCAAAATTAAACAGTCCCAACAACCAAACAACATTAAAACAAATTATGAAAAAAAGAAAAGAAACATTCGCAGCAGAAAATACTTAAATAAAACAAACCCGTAAAACCAAAGTTTTTGACTATAATCCCTTATATATGAGTATTGATCATCTTCAAACGCGACAAACATTTACAGACTGTATCTGCCTTAACGCCTGCTGTATAACCGGAGAGGGGGGAGAGAAGAAAGGTCTGGTCACCGATCGCTGGACCGAGCTCAGCGTGAAACGTAAAATGTAAACAAAAGCATGCCGGTACACCTGGTTGAAACACTAGATGTGTTCACCGGTGGCTGGCGTGACCCGTAAAATGTAAACAATAGCGACCGCTACATATAGTTTATATAGATAAAATAAAAATGCATTAATTTAATAACTGTACGTTCGATCGATCTGAATTTTTTTATACGATACATTGTTAGGCAACACGGGTCCGTGTGCCAACTTTCAGCTCATTGGCTTCACGGAAAGTGGGTCATTTTTGACTTTTGTTTGTCCGCCCGCCCAAGACAGAGAGACAGAGACGGCGGTGAAGTTAATATAAGGGATTTAAAAACAACCCCGTAAAAACAAAGTTTTTGACTATAAATCCCTTATATATGAGACAGAACTTAAAGTATTGATTATACAAACGCGACAAACATTAAATGTCAATTTTACAGACTGAATCTGCTTTAACTCCTGCTGTATAATCGGGGAGGGGGGTTGGGAGAGGGGAAACGTCTGGTCACCGATCGCTGGACCGAGCTCAGCGTGACACGTAAAATGTAAAAAAAGCATGCCGGTACACCTGGTTAAAACACTAGATGTATTCACTGGTGGTTGGCATGAAGTCAAGTGACCCGTAAAATGTAAACAATAGCGACCGCTACATATAGTTTATATAGATAAAATAAAATGCATTAATTTAATAACTGTACGTTCGATCGATCTGAATTTTTGATACGATGCATTGTTAGGTGACACGGGTCCGTGTTCCAAATTCCAGCTCAATAGCTTCACGGAAAGTGGGTTATTTTTTACTTTTGTTTTTCCGCCCGCCCAAGACAGACAGACAGAGAGAGAGAGAGAGACAGAGAGACAGAGACGGCGGTGAAGATAATGTAAGGGATTTAAAAAGGCTGGACATGAAAGAGGCAATGTCTTATGTTTTAAAAGATATAAAGCCATTTGGGCTTGGACAAACCGACAGCATGGACGAATCCCACCTCACGACTCCCTCCGCCCCAGTGGGGTGGAGGAATACGATTTGTATCCCCCCCCCCAAAATAAGAAATAAATAAATTATAATAAATTAAAAAATGGGTTTTATTTGTTGATGCTTTTCAAGAGTAAAATTATGAATTCAATGTCTTTGAGTTAATATTTCGTTTTATATATAAAAACAAAGTTGATCGCAGTGTTTGCAATAACTATCGTGGCATCTCCTTACTGAGTATTGTGGGAAAGGCTTTTGCCAGAGTGATCCTTGCACGCCTGCAAACTCTGGCACATAATGTTTACCCGGAATCACAATGCCGTTTTCGGGCTGGCCGGTCAACCACGGACATGATCTTCTCACTCCGTCAGCTACAAGAGAAGTGTCGGGAGCAACAGAAAGCCCTCTTCGTTGCCTTCATAGATCTAACAAAGGCATTTGACCTGGTCAGCCGCAAGGGTCTGCTACGTATATTGGAAAAAATAGGATGTCCACCGCTGCTTCTCTCCATCATTGAGTCCTTCCACACCAACATGCAAAGCACAGTGCTCTTCGATTGCGCCACCTCAGAACCATTCCCAGTTTGTAGCGGAGTCAAACAGGGCTGTGTACTGGCTCCAACACTCTTCGGTATCTTTTTCTCGATGCTATTGTGACATGCTTTCAATGACTGCTTCGAGGGTGTAAAATTCCATACCAGGATGGATGGGAATCCATACAACATCAGCCGTCTCCTTGTGAAGAGAAAAGTGGAAACGGTTTTAATTAGATAGTTGCTCTTCGCGGATGACGCAGCCCTTACCTCACATTCAGAGATAGGTCTCCAACTTTTGGTCAATAAGTTCTCAGAAGCATGCAAGGATTTTAGTCTAACGATAAGCCTAAAAAAGACCAACATTATGAGACAAGGAACAGACTGCTTCCCAGCAATCTCCATTGAGGGAAACACCTTGGATGTCATCGAGGATTTTACCTACCTTGGCAGTAACATCACAAGCACACTCTCCCTGGAAAATGAAATTGAAACCAGAATCGGCAAGTCTGCATAATTAATGGCTTTGCTGAATCAAAGAGTATGGAACAATACACAGCTCAATGATAGGACGAAAATCACTGTGTACCAGGCCTGCTTGCTCAGCACACTCCTCTATGGCAGCGAGTGCTGGACAACCTATGCCAAACAAACAAAGCAACTCAACAGCTTCCACTTACGATGCTTGCGCAGGATTCTGCACATCAAGTGGCAGGATAAGATCACGAATATCGAGGTACTCAGAAGGAGTCATATGCTGAGCATGCACTCAATCCTGAGCGAGAGGCGCCTGCAGTGTTTGGGACATGTCCGCAGAATGAGCTCGGAGCGCATTCCAAAAGCCTTGCTTTACGGTGAGCTGGCAACTGGTATGCGGAAGAGAGGACGCCCCTGCTTGCGCTTCAAGGATGTATGCAAGAAAGACATGACTCTGGCGCAGATTGACCATAAAACGTGGGAGACCATTGCTGAGGAGCGCACCTCCTGGCGGGCAAAAGTACGCGAGGGAATCCTAGTCGCGGAAGCTTCCCTTGCAGCCAGGAGCGAGGAGAAAAGGGCCAGGAGAAAGAGGAGGGAGTGGAGGAGCAGGAAGAAACGCCATCATCCCTTGACGATGGACAGATGTCATAGATATATATATTTATCTATATATATATATATATATATATTTATTATAGGCGTGAAAGCATAGATTAAATACTTTGTATGCATTTCAGGAATATTTCGCAGGCGCTCTACAACCAGTGGCGTCGCTAGGGGGGCGAGGGGGGCCTCCCCGGTTGATACACATCAGGGGGTGACACCCGAGCCTAAAATTTTACTGTGTATGATTTTATGTCAGAAAAAAAGAAGACACATTTTTTTTCATCTAGGAAGAAATTAAGTATTACAATGAAATACGTTGAACGCGAAATTTGTTTTTTTAAATCAGTTAACTTGCAATAATAAAACAGTCCCAACACACAAACAACATTAAAACAAATTGTGAAAAAAAGAAAAGAAACATTCGCAGCAGAAAATCTTTAAAAAAGGCTGGACCAGAAAGAGGCAGTGTCTTATGTTTTAAAAGATATAAAGCCATTTGGGCTTGGACAAACCGACAGCATAGACGAATCTCACCTCACGACTCCCTCAACCCCTGTGGGGGTGGGGGAATACAATTTTTATCAAGAAAAAAAATTAAAATAAAAAGATGGGTTTCATTTGTTGATGCTTTTCTAGAGGAAAATTATGAATTCAATGTCTTTGACTTAATATTTCGTTATTTATATATATATTTATTATAGGCGTGAAAGCATAGATATGCATGTTGATATATAGGTAGTCCTCCGATTACGACGGTACATTTTAAGAAGTTTAATATTTCGTCCGCCTGCTACAATAAAAAAGGTGGTGTACAAGGTAATCTATGATATTTAGCTGTTCATATCGTATTGTGCTCATGGTAATAAAATATCAATGTTCTTTTCTATTGCAGTATTTCAAATATTTTTTTGTTATCCCTTCTGTCGGATTTCGTTCAGCCAGCTTCAGCAGGCTTTTGAACTAGTGTGAATATAAAAAAATGCTTGTTTTTTCCAGTTTATTTTTGCAATGCCTTAAATAAATAAAGATAGAAAGAAAGGGGAAGTAGAGAACGTGAAGCAGAAATAGAGAAAGAGGCCAATAAAGACTAGAGTGAAGGATGGAAAGAGAGAGAGAGAGACTGAAATTGAGTGAGTGAGAGAGAGAGACAGACAGACAGACAGAATGAATACATTTTTCAGTGAAATTAATATTTTTAACAAGTTCATTTTGCGGCATATTTCATTTAAAAAATAAGTGTTACATGTTAACTGCATACAAAATTAATATTTAGTTGGTGGTGACGTTATCAACTACCTAATATAATTAACAAAACAACTTTATCTTGTTATTGTTTTAACACGTGTGAATGTAACAGCACCAAATATAATGATACAAATAAAAACGTCATCTTGTTCTTTTCTTCAATGCCGAATTATTAAAAAATAAAAATACTTATGAATCTAACGGCACTTAAGATTAAATAAGAAATATTTCATACAGCAAAAATGGGCCCTCATCAAAATACAATACGATTCGATTTTGGTTCAGCATTTTTTGTATTTACTAACCGCAAGTGATTTAAACCCGCATCCTGTCAAACTAAGTAGAAGAGTTGCTGGATAACAGAGGCGTTACTACGGCTGTTGTCACCCAGTGATGTAACTCATGGTGTCAATCAGTGATGTAACTCATGGTGTCAATCAGTGATGTAACTCATGGTGTCAATCAGTGATGTAACTCATGGTGTCAATCAGTGATGTAACTCATGGTGTCAATCAGTGATGTAACTCATGGTGTCAATCAGTGATGTAACTCATGGTGTCAATCAGTGATGTAACTCATGGTGTCAATCAGTGATGTAACTCATGGTGTCAATCAGTGATGTAACTCATGGTGTCAATCAGTGATGTAACTCATGGTGTCAATCAGTGATGTAACTCATGGTGTTAATCAGTGATGTAACTCATGGTGTCACCCAGTGATGTAACTCATGGTGTCAATCAGTGATGTAACTCATGGTGTCACCCAGTGATGTAACTCATGGTGTCAATCAGTGATGTAACTCATGGTGTCAATCAGTGATGTAACTCATGGTGTCAATCAGTGATGTAACTCATGGTGTCAATCAGTGATGTAACTCGTGGTGTCAATCAGTGATGTAACTCATGGTGTCAATCAGTGATGTAACTAATGGTGTCAATCAGTGATGTAACTCATGGTGTCAATCAGTGATGTAACTCATGGTGTCAATCAGTGATGTAACTCATGGTGTCAATCAGTGATGTAACTCATGGTGTCAATCAGTGATGTAACTCATGGTGTCAATCAGTGATGTAACTCATGGTGTCAATCAGTGATGTAACTCATGGTGTCAATCAGTGATGTAACTCATGGTGTCAATCAGTGATGTAACTCATGGTGTCAATCAGTGATGTAACTCATGGTGTCAATCAGTGATGTAACTCATGGTGTCAATCAGTGATGTAACTCATGGTGTCAATCAGTGATGTAACTCATGGTGTTAATCAGTGATGTAACTCATGGTGTCACCCAGCGATGTAACTCATGGTGTCAATCAGTGATGTAACTCATGGTGTCATCCAGTGATGTAACTCATGGTGTCACCCAGTGATGTAACTCATGGTGACAATCAGTGATGTAACTCATGGTGTCAATCAGTGATATAACTCATGGTGTAAATCAGTGATGTAACTCATGGTGTCAATCAGTGATGTATCTCATGGTGTCAATCAGTGATGTAACTCATGGTGTCAATCAGTGATGTAACTCATGGTGTCAATCAGTGATGTAACTCATGGTGTCAATCAGTGATGTAACTCATGGTGTCAATCAGTGATGTAACTCATGGTGTCAATCAGTGATGTAACTCATGGTGTCAATCAGTGATGTAACTCATGGTGTCAATCAGTGATGTAACTCATGGTGTCATCCAGTGATATAAATCATGGTCTCACCCAGTGATGTAACTCATGGTGTTAATCAGAGATGTAACTCATGGTGTCACCCAGTGATACAACTCATGGTGTCACCCAGTGATGTAACTCATGGTGTCAATCAGTGATGTAACTCATGGTGTCAATCAGTGATGTAACTCATGGTGTCAATCAGTGATGTAACTCATGGTGTCAATCAGTGATGTAACTCATGGTGTCAATCAGTGATGTAACTCATGGTGTCAATCAGTGATGTAACTCATGGTGTCATCCAGTGATATAATTCATGGTCTCACCCAGTGATGTAACTCATGGTGTCAATCAGAGATGTAACTCATGGTGTCACCCAGTGATACAACTCATGGTGTCACCCAGTGATGTAACTCATGGTGTCAATCAGTGATGTAACTCATGGTGTCAATCAGTGATGTAACTCATGGTGTCATCCAGTGATGTAACTCATGGTGTCACCCAGTGATGTAACTCATGGTGTCAATCAGTGATGTAACTCATGGTGTCATCCAGTGATGTAACTCATGGTGTCACCCAGTGATGTAACTCATGGTGTCAATCAGTGATGTAACTCATGGTGTCAATCAGTGATGTAACTCATGGTGTCAATCAGTGATGTAACTCATGGTGTCAACCAGTGATGTAACTCATGGTGTCCCCCCTCACGACTTACTCCACAGACCTCCACCTCATCTGCCAGTGCATAAAAATGGGAACAAATAGAATTTTACTATTTGTTGCCATCCCTTATGATGGTGTCATCCGGTGGGGTCCGCACCCTCTAGTGACGCATCTCCTGGATAAATCTTTAAAAATGGACATCAGAGAAGGGCTTGCCCATCATGGGAAAACTGACATTAAAACATATGGGATGCTGAGTATATCAATGCACTTGTCTAATACATCTAAAATTGCGAGCCTCGAAGAAGAAAACTAAAAAATTAACTTAAAATTGGATACACTGGGTACGTAATGTCACTCTGATGAAACAATGGATTCATAGATTGGTTATTTGCTTTATAGATATTTTATGGGCTGCGTATATGTTATTGATTTCAAATATAGTTTAAAGGATATAAGGATATGTTATTTGCTACTTAGTTAGATTGTTTGCTACGTATCGGTTAGGGGCTACTTAGATAGATTATTAGCTACTTAGTTAGGTTGCTGGTTATATATGGGTTATTGCAGTGGTTCCAAACCTTTTTTTTTGGGTGGCGACCCCTTTTTATAAAAGCCATGTGGCCCACGACCCCCCTGAATTTTAAAATGCAAATTTGCATTATAGTGAATATTTTTTTGTCGACAGTTCGAGACCCCCAGAAAACCCGTCGTGACCCCCAAGTCGCGACTCACAAGTTGGAAACCGCTTGGTTATTGGCTACTTCTTTAGTTTTTTTTGGCTACTTAGGTTTTTGCCTACATATGGGCTATTTATTGGCTACTTAGATTATTGGATACTTAGTTAGGTTACTGGCTACACAGGCTGCATAGATAGATTATGGCCATATTAAAATATGTTGGCAACCTAACGAATAAATTGAATAAATTAAACGATAAGTAAACGGAAATAATCATTATGTAATGATTCTTGAAATTATTTTGTTTGTATGTGCTTGCGTGCGTTGATGTGCACTCATGTCATTATATGTGAATGTCACAATGATATATGTGTGTGCGCGTTACTGTTATCAAAACGTGTTGCATTCAGAGAACAATAAACATTCATTGAAACATTATCAATCATTTCTATGCGCATTTCAAACACTTCATCACGTGTACCCTGACATGGAGTTGGAAGTAATCAAACAGCTCCGTCGAAAGTACGAGTATCGCTCGGGGCATGGTTGTAACCCCATATAGGGACATGGGTTTACTTAATGCTAGATGAGGACTTAACGTATTATATAATGATATTACTTTCAAAAACATACATTTGATTTGTATATGTCACGTTACAATTTTATCAAGAGAACTCAAAAGGACCGTTAACGTAGTCATCAAATATAACCACCCTTATTTCACTAATTGAACATTATATATATATATATAATGCAATTTTGGGTCTCTTGAGAAACATGGGGCTTGAGTCGGAGCAGTCGATTTTGGTCTGTCTCTTGCCATTATTCCCAGGTCTTACTTATTTCCTCTGCCTCGTCCAACGTATTACGTAGCAATGTCTTATTTGGGTCTTTCTCTTCGCCGTTTGCCTGTGGGTTACATTCTAGTGCTTTTCTTGTTTTATTGTTGCTATCTTTCCTAAGGGTGTGTCCTAACTCAACTAAATTATATTTTTCGGTTTTGATTTAGCATGAGAAGAAACAAATAATTTATTCCTGATAAAAGGGGAAAACTAATTTTAAAAACGTAAAATGAAGGCGTTTATGGATCTAATGGACAAGGCAATGTGTTTTAGTTCACCCCGCCAGACAGCACCAAGTTATCCGCGTAACACTTGCTTATCTTAATCTCTAGATAGATATATAAGTTGATGTTAAGTTGTGTTCAATACAATGTTTTTGACTATTTCTAAAACAAATTGACTAAATGTGAAGTTCACGCTTTGCTTCCTTCAATCTTAAATGAGCAATGTTAAATATCCTAAATTTTGATCCATCGTTAAGACCTTGAGGCTAGCTGGAGATCCACGAAGAAGTGCGGCAGTTATTGGAGGATGTCGATCATGTTGCCTAACTTTAAATACTCTAACCGAGCTGAGACCAAAATTCATTGCATTTAGAAAATGACGGGTAGCAATCGATCGTGTTAAACGAATTTTACAAAAGAACAATTTGTAAGCAAAGCTTCATGGCTTGCTATGAAAGGCTAAACTCGCTATCACATTTTCGTTTAAAAATCTTTAGATTTCTCATAAAACAAAGGTAATATGGCGATTAAAGTTTAACACAAAGCAGTATCAGGATAGAAGTTTAACACAGAGACAAAATTGGGAATATAGGTTAACACAGATGAAATATAAGAATAATAGTTTAACACAGAGGTAATAGAAGGAGTATAGTTTAAGAAAATATATTATGGGTAATATATTTTAAAACAGAGACAATATACGGAGTATAGTTTAACACAGGGTCAATATTGGGAGTATAGTTAGAGTATATAGAGTAAAGATATTGTGGGCAATATATTTTAAATCAAAGACAACATAAGGAAAATATTTTAACGCAAAGACAATATGGTGAATATCCAATATGTGTAATATCGTTTATATGGAAAGTAAAGTTAAACCCAAAAGCAATATGGCATTATAAATTTATGAACGTTTTTGTTATTGCTTTGTTTGGGCTTCTCTGTTGACACGACTTCTCCATTGATTATGTAAATATTGTAAGAATGTATTTTATGTTGTACTGATGAAGGCATTAGCCGAAACGTTTACTGTCGTATCAGTCTAACAATAAAGCTCAAATTTATTGTTTTCATTGCACAATTTGTTTGTGTATTTTGTATTTTATTTGAAAAAACGCACTACGCCAACTTTAACTGTAATATATTTAGATTGTTAGAAAAAGACAGCAGTGCTTTGAAAATGTATATTGCATTAACAATTTAAAGTACATCATGAAAGAAACATTGTGAATTTTATTAAACATGGTATTTTACTAAAGACCATTACAATGTAGATCCGTGAAAGGAATAGCACACATTTTGTTTGAAAATGTCGTACTTTCAACGATGAATTAATAAAGAACGTCATCATTCTTATTTCTAACTGGTATTTTGATATTTTTCATATCCCATTCATAATCACCCAACCACCCTACGTTGAAATGGTTGCTCTCTACCCATAGCCAGTTTAACATTGTTTAACTAACAATCTACTAGTTTCTATCATTCATCCAGGTATTCTATGTTTATTCACTAGTCCACTCCTCATCCCAACCCCACCCCCCCTCCAAAAAATAATTAAAAAATTCATTTTGAGACTTACTGTCAGTAAACTACATTTTCTGACATTTTTAAATTTATGTATTGCCAACTATTCTGATCTGATCTCATATTCTTGTAAGCTTGAGAATACTTTCTTAAAGCTTTGGATAATATCTGTCAACCTGAACATTACCATACAACATTGTAGGACTCACTCGGTGTCTTAGCCTCCCCGGTTATGTTCAGCATGGGGAACGACGTCAACGCGAGCACTATACAGTTTCTGAGGCTAGGCTGTGATGTCAGCAGTTTGGTTGCATGATGTAATCTACACCGATGAAGTATGAGTGCGTGGGGCAGTGATTCGTTCTCATTTGGGTCACCAAACTCTTGTTCTTGTAACTTCTTTTTTTATATTCTATAAACCGACTTTACTTTTACCCAGGCAACAAAACAAATTTCGAATTGAGGCTTAATTTATCCAGTGCAGATACACTACCCGAAAGGAGGGCATTCATAGTATCCAGAAACAGCAAGCCATTGATAGTGGACGTTTAACGTAGAAAAAGAAAGAGGAAGAATTAGTCAAAAGAACGTATCTTCAAAGTCATGGCTGAATATTATGAACACGCATGGATTAAACATTTACCCCACATTGAAAATAGTAAATAATTAGCGAATACAATCTTATTTAATAAGTTAGATGTAATTAACAATAAACTGTATATTCCTTTAATTTACAGGGGATACTGTTATTAGCGATTAGTGTTACTAATGTGAATTTGTCTTGACGTTAAACCCATATTCCTCCTATTAATTTTAAAACTATTTTCATGTGAAAAGTTAGTAAATTCTTAAAGTTCAATTACTTACATTTTATATAGGATCCACAATAAAAATGTCTGGAGTTTCATTCTCACCAAGCGAACTGTTATAATGAACGGTTACTGAGTTAAATGGTGTTACGTCCGCAAGGGTTGTTGACTCTCTAACTTACAATAAAGTTGAGAGAAATGATTAAATGGCTCGTTTAAAACGGCACGTAACACAAAAAGAAAAGGTAAAAACACCGTAACTGACTTTACAATATTGGATTTAATGCAATGAAATAATAACAAGTAAACACACGATACCAGTAGTAAAAGTAATCAGTATAACTTTCTAACTCCTAACTAATTATAACAATATCGAGTTATAATTTAAGTTAATAATTTAAAATATAAAAATTCACAATAATAGCCGATAGCGTTTAAAATACAATGGAAATAATAAAAACAGGTAACAATTGTGGCCAGCTTAATGATGGCAATTGCTCTCACTCTCTCTTCTCTCTAGTTCCCTTCTCTCTCTTATCCTCTCCATGCCCCTATATATATAAATACCAATCGAACTTTCTCGTTCTAGAACAGAATGTTTCTCGCAATTAAGCTGATCGAGAAAGTTCCAGGTAAATCGCTGTAAACAACCGAAGGTTCAGATGGGTGGAGCCAAACATGCCGTGTTCAGCTATGTACCCTTGACCTGTCAAGGCGTGAATAGAGAGGTGGGGCACGGTGATAAATTAATGGAAACCGTGGCATCCCTATGCATTCATGGCAAGCAGAGAGAGAGA
>CALYLW010000100.1:1881113-1888613 GCA_944989445.1 Ampullaceana balthica
TCATCATCATCATCATCATCATCATCATCATCATCATCATCATCATCATCATCATCATCATCATCATCATCATCATCATCATCATCATCATCATCATCATCATCATCATCATCATCATCATCATCATCATCATCATCATCATCATCATCATCATCATCATCATCATCATCATCATCATCATCATCATCATCATCATCATCATCATCATCATCATCATCATCATCATCATCATCATCATCATCATCATCATCATCATCATCATCATCATCATCATCATCATCATCATCATCATCATCATCATCATCATCATCATCATCATCATCATCATCATCATCATCATCATCATCATCATCATCATCATCATCATCATCATCATCATCATCATCATCATCATCATCATCATCATCATCATCATCATCATCATCATCATCATCATCATCATCATCATCATCATCATCATCATCATCATCATCATCATCATCATCATCATCATCATCATCATCATCATCTCATCATCATCATCATCATCATCATCATCATCTCATCATCATCATCATCATCATCATCATCATCATCATCATCATCATCATCATCACTCATCATCATCATCATCATCATCATCATCATCATCATCATCATCATCATCATCATCATCATCATCATCATCATCATCATCATCATCATCATCATCATCATCATCATCATCATCATCATCATCATCATCATCATCATCATCATCATCATCATCATCATCATCATCATCATCATCATCATCATCATCATCATCATCATCATCATCATCATCATCATCATCATCATCATCATCATCATCATCATCATCATCATCATCATCATCATCATCATCATCATCATCATCATCATCATCATCATCATCATCATCATCATCATCATCATCATCATCATCATCATCATCATCATCATCATCATCATCATCATCATCATCATCATCATCATCATCATCATCATCATCATCATCATCATCATCATCATCATCATCATCATCATCATCATCATCATCATCATCATCATCATCATCATCATCATCATCATCATCATCATCATCATCATCATCATCTCATCATCATCATCATCATCATCATCATCATCATCATCATCATCATCATCATCATCATCATCATCATCATCATCATCATCATCATCATCATCATCATCATCATCATCATCATCATCATCATCATCATCATCATCATCATCATCTCATCATCATCATCATCATCATCATCATCATCATCATCATCATCATCATCATCATCATCATCATCATCATCATCATCATCATCATCATCATCATCATCATCATCATCATCATCATCATCATCATCATCATCATCATCATCATCATCATCATCATCATCATCATCATCATCATCATCATCATCATCATCATCATCATCATCATCATCATCATCATCATCATCATCATCATCATCATCATCATCATCATCATCATCATCATCATCATCATCATCATCATCATCATCATCATCATCATCATCATCATCATCATCATCATCATCATCATCATCATCATCATCATCATCATCATCATCATCATCATCATCATCATCATCATCATCATCATCATCATCATCATCATCATCATCATCATCATCATCATCATCATCATCATCATCATCATCATCATCATCATCATCATCATCATCATCATCATCATCATCATCATCATCATCATCATCATCATCATCATCATCATCATCATCATCATCATCATCATCATCATCATCATCATCATCATCATCATCATCATCATCATCATCATCATCATCATCATCATCATCATCATCATCATCATCATCATCATCATCATCATCATCATCATCATCATCATCATCATCATCATCATCATCATCATCATCATCATCATCATCATCATCATCATCATCATCATCATCATCATCATCATCATCATCATCATCATCATCATCATCATCATCATCATCATCATCATCATCATCATCATCATCATCATCATCATCATCATCATCATCATCATCATCATCATCATCATCATCATCATCATCATCATCATCATCATCATCATCATCATCATCATCATCATCATCATCATCATCATCATCATCATCATCATCATCATCATCATCATCATCATCATCATCATCATCATCATCATCATCATCATCATCATCATCATCATCATCATCATCATCATCATCATCATCATCATCATCATCATCATCATCATCATCATCATCATCATCATCATCATCATCATCATCATCATCATCATCATCATCATCATCATCATCATCATCATCATCATCATCATCATCATCATCATCATCATCATCATCATCATCATCATCATCATCATCATCATCATCATCATCATCATCATCATCATCATCATCATCATCATCATCATCATCATCATCATCATCATCATCATCATCATCATCATCATCATCATCATCATCATCATCATCATCATCATCATCATCATCATCATCATCATCATCATCATCATCATCATCATCATCATCATCATCATCATCATCATCATCATCATCATCATCATCATCATCATCATCATCATCATCATCATCATCATCATCATCATCATCATCATCATCATCATCATCATCATCATCATCATCATCATCATCATCATCATCATCATCATCATCATCATCATCATCATCATCATCATCATCATCATCATCATCATCATCATCATCATCATCATCATCATCATCATCATCATCATCATCATCATCATCATCATCATCATCATCATCATCATCATCATCATCATCATCATCATCATCATCATCTCTCATCATCATCATCATCATCATCATCATCATCTCATCATCATCATCATCTCATCATCATCATCATCATCATCATCATCATCATCATCATCATCATCATCATCATCATCATCATCATCATCATCATCATCATCATCATCATCATCATCATCATCATCATCATCATCATCATCATCATCATCATCATCATCATCATCATCATCATCATCATCATCATCATCATCATCATCATCATCATCATCATCATCATCATCATCATCATCATCATCATCATCATCATCATCTCATCATCATCTCATCATCATCATCATCATCATCATCATCATCATCATCATCATCATCATCATCATCATCATCATCATCATCATCATCATCATCATCATCATCATCATCATCATCATCATCATCATCATCATCATCATCATCATCATCATCATCATCATCATCATCATCATCATCATCATCATCATCATCATCATCATCATCATCATCATCATCATCATCATCATCATCATCATCATCATCATCATCATCATCATCATCATCATCATCATCATCATCATCATCATCATCATCATCATCATCATCATCATCATCATCATCATCATCATCATCATCATCATCATCATCATCATCATCATCATCATCATCATCATCATCATCATCATCATCATCATCATCATCATCATCATCATCATCATCATCATCATCATCATCATCATCATCATCATCATCATCATCATCATCATCATCATCATCATCATCATCATCATCATCATCATCATCATCATCATCATCATCATCATCATCATCATCATCATCATCATCATCATCATCATCATCATCATCATCATCATCATCATCATCATCATCATCATCATCATCATCATCATCATCATCATCATCATCATCATCATCATCATCATCATCATCATCATCATCATCATCATCATCATCATCATCATCATCATCATCATCATCATCATCATCATCATCATCATCATCATCATCATCATCATCATCATCATCATCATCATCATCATCATCATCATCATCATCATCATCATCATCATCATCATCATCATCATCATCATCATCATCATCATCATCATCATCATCATCATCATCATCATCATCATCATCATCATCATCATCATCATCATCATCATCATCATCATCATCATCATCATCATCATCATCATCATCATCATCATCATCATCATCATCATCATCATCATCATCATCATCATCATCATCATCATCATCATCATCATCATCATCATCATCATCATCATCATCATCATCATCATCATCATCATCATCATCATCATCATCATCATCATCATCATCATCATCATCATCATCATCATCATCATCATCATCATCATCATCATCATCATCATCATCATCATCATCATCATCATCATCATCATCATCATCATCATCATCATCATCATCATCATCATCATCATCATCATCATCATCATCATCATCATCATCATCATCATCATCATCATCATCATCATCATCATCATCATCATCATCATCATCATCATCATCATCATCATCATCATCATCATCATCATCATCATCATCATCATCATCATCATCATCATCATCATCATCATCATCATCATCATCATCATCATCATCATCATCATCATCATCATCATCATCATCATCATCATCATCATCATCATCATCATCATCATCATCATCATCATCATCATCATCATCATCATCATCATCATCATCATCATCATCATCATCATCATCATCATCATCATCATCATCATATCATCATCATCATCATCATCATCATCATCATCATCATCATCATCATCATCATCATCATCATCATCATCATCATCATCATCATCATCATCATCATCATCATCATCATCATCATCATCATCATCATCATCATCATCATCATCATCATCATCATCATCATCATCATCATCATCATCATCATCATCATCATCATCATCATCATCATCATCATCATCATCATCATCATCATCATCATCATCATCATCATCATCATCATCATCATCATCATCATCATCATCATCATCATCATCATCATCATCATCATCATCATCATCATCATCATCATCATCATCATCATCATCATCATCATCATCATCATCATCATCATCATCATCATCATCATCATCATCATCATCATCTCATCATCATCATCATCATCATCATCATCATCATCATCATCATCATCATCATCATCATCATCATCATCATCATCATCATCATCATCATCATCATCATCATCATCATCATCATCATCATCATCATCATCATCATCATCATCATCATCATCATCATCATCATCATCATCATCATCATCATCATCATCATCATCATCATCATCATCATCATCATCATCATCATCATCATCATCATCATCATCATCATCATCATCATCATCATCATCATCATCATCATCATCATCATCATCATCATCATCATCATCATCATCATCATCATCATCATCATCATCATCATCTCATCATCTCATCATCATCATCATCATCATCATCATCATCATCATCATCATCATCATCATCATCATCATCATCATCATCATCATCATCATCATCATCATCATCATCATCATCATCATCATCATCATCATCATCATCATCATCATCATCATCATCATCATCATCATCATCATCATCATCATCATCATCATCATCATCATCATCATCATCATCATCATCATCATCATCATCATCATCATCATCATCATCATCATCATCATCATCATCATCATCATCATCATCATCATCATCATCATCATCATCATCATCATCATCATCATCATCATCATCATCATCATCATCATCATCATCATCATCATCATCATCATCATCATCATCATCATCATCATCATCATCATCATCATCATCATCATCATCATCATCATCATCATCATCATCATCATCATCATCATCATCATCATCATCATCATCATCATCATCATCATCATCATCATCATCATCATCATCATCATCATCATCATCATCATCATCATCATCATCATCATCATCATCATCATCATCATCATCATCATCATCATCATCATCATCATCATCATCATCATCATCATCATCATCATCATCATCATCATCATCATCATCATCATCATCATCATCATCATCATCATCATCATCATCATCATCATCATCATCATCATCATCATCATCATCATCATCATCATCATCATCATCATCATCATCATCATCATCATCATCATCATCATCATCATCATCATCATCATCATCATCATCATCATCATCATCATCATCATCATCATCATCATCATCATCATCATCATCATCATCATCATCATCATCATCATCATCATCATCATCATCATCATCATCATCATCATCATCATCATCATCATCATCATCATCATCATCATCATCATCATCATCATCATCATCATCATCATCATCATCATCATCATCATCATCATCATCATCATCATCATCATCATCATCATCATCATCATCATCATCATCATCATCATCATCATCATCATCATCATCATCATCATCATCATCATCATCATCATCATCATCATCATCATCATCATCATCATCATCATCATCATCATCATCATCATCATCATCATCATCATCATCATCATCATCATCATCATCATCATCATCATCATCATCATCATCATCATCATCATCATCATCATCATCATCATCATCATCATCATCATCATCATCATCATCATCATCATCATCATCATCATCATCATCATCATCATCATCATCATCATCATCATCATCATCATCATCATCATCATCATCATCATCATCATCATCATCATCATCATCATCATCATCATCATCATCATCATCATCATCATCATCATCATCATCATCATCATCATCATCATCATCATCATCATCATCATCATCATCATCATCATCATCATCATCATCATCATCATCATCATCATCATCATCATCATCATCATCATCATCATCATCATCATCATCATCATCATCATCATCATCATCATCATCATCATCATCATCATCATCATCATCATCATCATCATCATCATCATCATCATCATCATCATCATCATCATCATCATCATCATCATCATCATCATCATCATCATCATCATCATCATCATCATCATCATCATCATCATCATCATCATCATCATCATCATCATCATCATCATCATCATCATCATCATCATCATCATCATCATCATCATCATCATCATCATCATCATCATCATCATCATCATCATCATCATCATCATCATCATCATCATCATCATCATCATCATCATCATCATCATCATCATCATCATCATCATCATCATCATCATCATCATCATCATCATCATCATCATCATCATCATCATCATCATCATCATCATCATCATCATCATCATCATCATCATCATCATCATCATCATCATCATCATCATCATCATCATCATCATCATCATCATCATCATCATCATCATCATCATCATCATCATCATCATCATCATCATCATCATCATCATCATCATCATCATCATCATCATCATCATCATCATCATCATCATCATCATCATCATCATCATCATCATCATCAT
>CALYLW010000100.1:1893613-1912125 GCA_944989445.1 Ampullaceana balthica
AAATAAATATCGCTTTTGTGGCCACGACTGATAAAAGTTAACAATGTTACAATCAACCAATTGTATACATCATTTCTTATATAAAATAACTTGATATAAAAGACATATATCTAAATCATTACAAACGATAAACAGTTTTAAAACAATTAAAATTGTGTATTCGTATTCTCTTGGATTTGAACATCATACCTTGATGTCAAATGTGAACATCATACCTTGATGTCAAATGTGAATTTCCTTGTTCATTTGACCAAACGTGAAGAATTTTCCGGACAGAATCACATACTACGGGAAACTTGAGTAGAATTCACAAAAATTGTGTCTGTACATTGGAAGGTGGTGTTGGCCTAGTTGTTGTATGTCATTAGTAGAAGTGACCTGACATTATTCATTCACTGTTGTTGTATGTCATTAGTAGAAGTGACCTGACATTATTCATTCACTGTTGTTGTATGTCATTAGTAGAAGTGACCTGACATTATTCATTCACTGTTGTTGTATGTCATTAGTAGAAGTGACCTGACATTATTCATTCACTGTTGTTGTATGTCATTAGTAGAAGTGACCTGACATTATTCATTCACTGTTGTTGTATGTCATTAGTAGAAGTGACCTGACATTATTCATTCACTGTTGTTGTATGTCATTAGTAGAAGTGACCTGACATTATTCATTCACTGTTGTTGTATGTCATTAGTAGAAGTGACCTGACATTATTCATTCACTGTTGTTGTATGTCATTACTAGAAGTGAACTGACATTATTCATTCACTGTTGTTGTATGTCATTAGTAGAAGTGACCTGACATTATTCATTCACTGTTGTTGTATGTCATTAGTAGAAGTGACCTGACATTATTCATTCACTGTTGTTGTATGTCATTAGTAGAAGTGACCTGACATTATTCATTCACTGTTGTTGTATGTCATTAGTAGAAGTGACCTGACATTATTCATTCACTGTTGTTGTATGTCATTAGTAGAAGTGACCTGACATTATTCATTCACTGTTGTTGTATGTCATTAGTAGAAGTGACCTGACATTATTCATTCACTGTTGTTGTATGTCATTAGTAGAAGTGACCTGACATTATTCATTCACTGTTGTTGTATGTCATTAGTAGAAGTGACCTGACATTATTCATTCACTGTTGTTGTATGTCATTACTAGAAGTGAACTGACATTATTCATTCACTGTTGTTGTATGTCATTAGTAGAAGTGACCTGACATTATTCATTCACTATTGTTGTATGTCATTAGTAGAAGTGACCTGACATTATTCATTCACTGTTGTTGTATGTCATTAGTAGAAGTGACCTGACATTATTCATTCACTGTTGTTGTATGTCATTAGTAGAAGTGACCTGACATTATTCATTCACTGTTGTTGTATGTCATTAGTAGAAGTGACCTGACATTATTCATTCACTGTTGTTGTATGTCATTAGTAGAAGTGACCTGACATTATTCATTCACTGTTGTTGTATGTCATTAGTAGAAGTGACCTGACATTATTCATTCACTGTTGTTGTATGTCATTAGTAGAAGTGACCTGACATTATTCATTCACTGTTGTTGTATGTCATTAGTAGAAGTGACCTGACATATTCATTCACTGTTGTTGTATGTCATTAGTAGAAGTGACCTGACATTATTCATTCACTGATCAGTAAGCGATCTGATACAGTCATAGTCGACTTGTTTAATGTTATTAAAGTTAATATAACAATTATTTATGTTTGTTTCTCTTGCTGGCATCTGTTGTTGGTAAAAATGTGAGAGTGTTAATAATGTGAAAATGTTCAAAGTGTGAAAATGTGCAAAATGTGAAAGTAGTTGACCAAAGTGATCATCCGATGACAAGATGTGACTGACACAAACAGGCAGAGGTATTAAGTTAATTAAATTGATAACTGGAAGGATTCCTCAGGGGCGACAGGAATATGTCCTTGACTAACAAATTGTACTCGATGTCTATACATAGATTCACACATCCATTGACAGAAGGACGTTAAATAGCCTATATGTGTACATAGATTGACTCATTTAATGACAGAGTGACGTTAAATAGCCTATATGTGTACATGCATTGACTCATCCATTGACAGAAGGACGTTAAATAGCCAATATGTGTACATGCATTGACTCATCCATTGACAGAAGGACGTTAAATAGCCTATATGTGTACATGCATTGACTCATCCATTCACAGAAGGAAGTTAGATAGCATATATGTGTACATGCATTGACTCATCCATTCACAGAAGGACGTTAAATAGCCTATATGTGTACATGCATTGACTCATCCATTGACAGAAGGACGTTAAATAGCCTATATGTGTACATGCATTGACTCATCCATTCACAGAAGGAAGTTAGATAGCCTATATGTGTACATGCATTGACTCATCCATTCACAGAAGGAAGTTAAATAGCCTATATGTGTACATGCATTGACTCATCCATTCACAGAAGGAAGTTAAATAGCCTATATGTGTACATGCATTGACTCATCCATTGACAGAAGGAAGTTAAATAGCCTATATGTGTACATGCATTGACTCATTCATTGACAGAAGGACGTTAAATAGCCTATATGTGTACATGCATTGACTCATCCATTGACAGAAGGAAATTAAATAGCCTATATGTGTACATGCATTGACTCATCCATTCACAGAAGGAAGTTAAATAGCCTATATGTGTACATGCATTGACTCATCCATTGACAGAAGGAAGTTAAATAGCCTATATGTGTACATGCATTGACTCATCCATTGACAGAAGGAAGTTAAATAGCCTATATGTGTACATGCATTGACTCATCCATTCACAGAAGGAAGTTAAATAGCCTATATGTGTACATGCATTGACTCATCCATTGACAGAAGGAAGTTAAATAGCCTATATGTGTACATGCATTGACTCATCCATTGACAGAAGGAAGTTAAATAGCCTATATGTGTACATGCATTGACTCATTCATTGACAGAAGGACGTTAAATAGCCATTTTTTGGTCAAGTGTGGCGAAGCGAGTGATCAACAAGCAATGTTTCCACAATATGAGGTTCCCTGGGTCTGGGCAATCTGACAGTCTATCACAGGTGTCTATCTGACCAGACTGACCGTCTCTCACAGGTGTCTATCAGACCAGAATGATCGTCTCTCACAGATGTCTGTCAGACCAGACTGACAGTCTATCACAGATGTCTATCAGACCAGACTGACAGTCTATCACAGATGTCTATCAGACCAGACTTACCGTCTCTCACAGATGTCTATCTTACCAGACTGACAGTCTCTCACAGGAATTACGAACACTTCGACCCCGGACGATTCGACCCAGGACGGTTCGACCATGCCAGTTCGACCCACATGACGTTTCGTCCCCAGGACGTTTCGACCCCGGTCGATTCGACCACGGAAGGATCGACCTCGGATGATTCGACCCCGGATGATTCGACTCCGGCTATTTCGACCAGAGGACGTTTCGACCCCGAGGCGTTTCGAACCCGGACGTTTTGACCCTTTCGTTTCCACACCGTGAAATGTTTTAATTTATTCTTTGTTGTTTTTTTACATTTTTTAAAAATATTAATTTTTGGTATATTATCAATTAAAAATTAAAAACAGTATCTCCACTCCTATCCCAACGAAACACACTTAAAAAGGACATAATTTATTATTGGGTTTTAAAAATGTATATATTTAAGTCGTTAAACAATTTTCAATGTGATAACAAAAACCAACGAAAGTTGCAGTTTAAAAAAAATAAAATTTTTTGATATATATTTTTTTAAATTAAAGGTGACGACATGCTGAACGCAGGCGCTGAAATCTTTACAAACCCCTAGCCCTTTGCATTCACTTCTGTTTCTTGTGTTCCTTAACATGTGTATACCTCCCTAGCAGCAATACTGATTTTAATAAGACATATAAAATTGTCAGTATTTAAAGTTAATAAATTTCAATAGTTAATACCGCCGCCTAGCAGACAACGTTCTAGCTGCTGGATCTGTATGACCTGACAGAACGTTGCTATGACCTGACAGAACGTTGCTATGACCTGACAGAACGTTGCGTCATTGTTCTTTGCATTTTGTCCGAGGGTTTCATATTCCCATGTTACGATGGCTAGACTCAGTGACCACCAACAGCAAGCCGTGTGCTTGGGGGGGGGGTACATAGTGGGGGCAAAGAGAATGATGGCACCTTTAGAAAGGAGTATCTGACCACATGGCCTTTGTATTGTCCGATTACATCGGACGGGGTGGGGGTGGAGTTGGATAGGTTTGGAAGGATTTTCTACCTCAGAGGAATGGCGCATTTATCACAATCATGAACTCCAGATTGAATGTTATTTCTATATACTCGGACTGATTGTCCGTGTATATACAAATAACGATTTCGGACATGACTCCAGGGAAGCAGCAGCCAGTAACCGAGCCCACTGGCGCTCTACGATATGGAATGGCGCAGTTGTCTGTGAGGCTAATAGACAACAGGCTGCCAAGTTAAAACGTCAAGCCAGAAAGGAACGTACCCAAAACTCTCCTGAAGGGACCGCTTCCATCTCTTGTCCGACATGCGGACGCCTCTTTCGTGCAAAAATAGGGTTAATAAGCCACCAGAGGACACATGTGGCGGCCCAGAAAATATGATGAGAGTGGTCATCGTCGATCACGACGGACAAACAACAACGATTTCAAACTGTTTTTAATTTGTAATGGATACAAATTTTAAGCTGAATTATTTTTATACCAAAAATTAATTTTAAAAATAAAAAACCCGTAAAAAACCTAGTTTTTGACTATAAATCCTTTATGTACGAGACATAACTAAAAGAATGTTCATTATAATACGCAGCGCAAGGCCATCCAAAAATACAAAATTGCAGTTGTGTCGTAAAAGATGTTTAATATAATGCGCACCGTTCAAGAATATTTTTGTAAAAAGTGTTGTCAATAAAATACGCACCTTATTGCGCGACAGAAAGGTCGTTCAATATAATACGCACCGCGACACTATATCTAATAAAATAACATGATACATAGAGATAAATAAAATAATATAAAAATTCAAGAATTTAATTACGGTACATGAGATCGATCTGAAATTTTGATACATCATTTTTGTTATTGGTAAAAAACTGCCTGCAAAATTTAAGCTCCCTAGCTAACCAGAAAGTGGGTTAAAAATCGATCCAAATGTTTTGGCGACAAGCAAACAATCATAAACAAACAGAAACCACGAGTTAATATAAAGGATTTAATTATAAGACATCTTTAATAGTATATTAAATAAATATTTAAAAAGTTATACAGTGTAGATACAAAGGGTTCGAAACGTCCGGGGTCAAAACGTCCTGGGGTAGAAACGTCCTGTGGTCAAACTGTCCGGGGTCGAATCGTCCGTGGTCGAACCGTCCGTGGTTGACCCGACCGGGGTCGAAATATCGTCGGGACGAAACGTCATGTGGTAGAAACTGGCAGGATCGAACCCTGCGGGGTCGAATCGTCCGGGGTCGAAGTGTCCGACCACCCTCTCACAGATGTTTGACCATCAGACCAGACTGACCGTCTCTCACAGGTGTCTATCTGACCAGACTGACCGTCTCTCACAGGTGTCTATCTGACCAGACTGACCGCCTCTCACAGAAGTCTAACAGACCAGTCTGACCGTCTCTCACAGATGACTGTCTTGTGAGAGAAGTGTTGTGTTGTTGTATTGACACTGTATGAGCGTGCGAGTTGACTAGTATGAAACACGTGGTTTGTGATGTGATCTGTAAGCGTGCGTGGTCATGGACTCTGAGGATGGCTGACTATATATAGAAGGTTCAAGAGGTAACCGATGTTGTTGATTGCAGTGTATTGTATAGAGTGATAATAGACAGTTGTTAACCACAACACAGTGTGTTAAAGTCACGTTACTTGACCATAAGTTCTATTACAAGGTATCAGAAGTATAGGACCTCAAGACTATTTGAAGTACTGACGCCATAACTATTACATGGTTTCAGATGGACCGACTCCACCCGCCACAAACACTTGAGCTAACTGGAAACATTACTGCCAACTGGAAGAGATTAAGCAGTCTTTCCAGATATATAAGATAGCCAGTGGACTCGACACAAAAAGCAAAGAAGTGCAGAGCATGACACTGCTGCATGTTATAGGCCAGGAAGCGGTAGAAGTGTACAATACATTCCAATGGACTGGACAGGAATTTGACGATTGTGACACGGATTTCCATACAGTGAAGTGTTTGGTAAGAAAATTCGAGAATTATTGTTTTCCAAGAAAGAATGTTACAGTCGAGAGACACATGTTTTTCTCCAGAAAGCAAGGTGGGGGAGAAAGTTTCGATAATTTTATAACAGACCTTAAACTTAAAGCAAAGTCTTTTGAATTTGAAAATTTAACAGAGTCGCTGATAAAGGACGGAAGTGTGGCTGGAGTAAATAATGAATATCTCAGGGCTGGACTACTGAGAGAATTAAAGCTGAATTTAAACAAGGCTGAAATTATATGCAAAGCGGCTGAAACATCGGAATGGCAACTCAAAGCTTTAAATGAAGGAAAAAATGTTCAAGATATGAACTCAAAGGCATGTGAGAAATCAAGTACGCATATGACAGGTCAACATGTCAAGCAAGCTGTAAGGTCAAGTAAACACATAAAAGCAGGCAAATGTAGATATTGTGGAAAAAAAACCATGAACCTTGAAGATGTCCTGCTTACGGGAAGTTATGCAACAACTGTGGAAAATTGAATCATTCTTCTGCTGTAGGAAAATAAAAACTTGTAAAAGTTGTCAACCGTCAACTAAAAGATCACATAGATATTGTCCATGAAACACTCTGCATAGGAAGTGTGTCCACGCAACGACTGATGAATGGAGAGCAGTCGTCACGCTTGAACAGAGGCAAGTAGTGTTCACTTTGGACACAGGGGCACAAGTAAACATTCTACCACACAGATTGTTCAGTCAACTTAGAATGGGAAGAATGCAGAAATCAACAGCAAAGTTCACGACACACAGTGGGGAAAAAATTCCTGTTGTAGGCAAAACATTAATCAAATGCTCTGTGAAAGACAAGACAGAGATGCTGGAGTTTCAAATAGTCAAGACGCACTCAAATCCGATCCTTGGTCTGCAAGCTTGTCAACAACTGAATCTGATCAAAAATGTTGGCGTAAAGAGCAACAAATGTCAGAGATCCCAACAGAAGAAAATTACAAGGAATCAGACAGAATCAAGAGACATACACACTCTCAGCGTGTAAGCAACTCAACGTTTCAGAAAGGACATAAAGGCTCGTGGCAGCCAGCAGCCATCGTGTCGGCAGCAACGACACCAAGGTCATACATTGTTAAGACGAACGATGGTATGACATACCGACGAAACAACAACATGCCGAGACAGGCATTTCCTGGAAGTAGAGGTGTGACCGATATTTTTGAGTATGGCACACCAGAAATAGAGCATGAAGAACACGCTCCCAGCGTTGGTAGAAATGGGTCATCATCAACAGTCGCAACTCAGCTTGCGAAGTCAACAGCAACAACAAACAAAAACAAGATACGGGAGACAGGTGATGACACCAACGAGATACCCAGATAAAGAGACATAAATCAATGCAGTGTTTTGAAAGACATTTGAAGATTCTGTGTTATAAATCATGTACTGAATTGTTCGATGTTTTTAATTGTATTATTTTATAATTGATAATCTGGGTCATTCGTTTTGCTAGAAGGGAGATGAGAAAGAAGTGTTGTGTTGTTGTATGGACATTGTATAAGCGTGCGAGTAGTTAGAATTTGTTTATGATCTGTCACCCAAACAGACGGCTCTATAAACGATGTCACTTCCCGCATAAATCGTTTATGTTGATCAACGCATAAATTGAGAGAGTCACGAACTGAGCGGCAAGTTTCTGAATAAACTTGGAATTTGATACAGAAATACTTCAGGGCAGGAAATAGTGTAGAACAGACTGGTACACAAAGAGATGTACAGAATGCCAGGAGATTGTGTACAACATACTGGTACACAAATAGTTGTACAGTTAGGATAGTAGTCATGCACCTCATACTGATGTATAGAATTGTCCAAGAACTTATGTCTTATGAACAACTGTGAAAATAATCCATGTTAGGTGTGTCTTATGCATGGCTGTTATAATACGCCAAGCAACGTTTGTCTTGTATTAGATAAATTTTGCTGACTGTGAAATTTTAAAAATCAATAACGAATAAATGTCATTCTCGGAGAAAATGTAAGGAAGTTCTTAAAGTCATTATGATTGTAAAATTCAAAATCTGCACTAAACTTTAGCGCAGATTAAAGTTTTCTTTGATATTAAATCCTAATTTTTTAAAAACCAAAATACGCCCCATCAAGGTCATCTGAGGTCATCATCTGAGAAAATAAATCAGGACAGCTATAATGAGATTCCTCCCGTGTCAGTAAACATGTGAACAAGTCCTACCGCTGTCTGTAGCGCACTGGTTTAGTGGGAAACAACTTCACACAAAAATTACACAAAATTGGTTGGAATTTCCCTCTGTAAAGATGGCAATTGGAGTGTGCTCAGATAAACAGCTTCTAAATTTAGATTTAATTGCATACATTAAAGTGTCTTGTCACAGGCTTACACGGACATGGCGTCACTCAAGCTGATCACGTGGTCAATGTGGTGAGTTCTGGCCTAACTGACCGTATTGACAAAGGAGGATGTGACGTAGCAAGTAACCTGGTCTTTATAACGTCATGGTGGGGCGGCCCTATAATATGAATGGCGGATCTTTTAAAATCCTTTCTATTAACTCGTGGTGTCTGTTTGCTTGTTTGTTTGTCGGAAAAACTTTTGATTGATTTTTAACCCACTTCCTCGTAAACTAGCGAGCTGAAGTTTTGCAGGCAGACTCGTGCCGATGATAAAAACGACGTAAAAAAAATTCAGATCGATCGCATGTTCTGTCATTAAATTATTGAATATTTAGATTATTTTATTTATCTTTATGTATCATGTTATTTTTTGAGATAGAGTGTCGCGGTGCGTATTATATTGAACAACCTTTCTGTCGCGCAATAAGGTGCGTATTTTATTGACAACACTTTTTATAAACATATTCCTGATCGTTGCGTATTATATAAAACATGTTTTACGACACAACTACAATTTTGTATTTTTGGATGGTCTTGCGCTGCGTATTATAATGAACATTCTTTTAGTTACTTCTCGTACATAGAGGATTTATAGTAAAAAACTTGGTTTTTACGGTTTTTTAATGTATGTGGGCTGTGGGTGAAAAAAGAAGATTCTACATCTATGTGCCGCACTTGAGGGGGGGGGAGGGGGCATTGTACATCTAATGTGCAGCACTGCTGGAGGATATTAACAAGTAGAGTTGATGACGTTTAAAATGGTCTTAAGTACAAGGGATCGGCCATGTTTTCTCAAATGTTCATTGGTCCGTGTGCAAAATAACAAACTTGTGTGAAAATTTGCATTACATCCATTTTTGTAGAAAAAATATATATTAACTCTACCAAAAATTGCTGCGTGGCAATTCCAAAATGCTGTACGGTGCGGTCGCTTAGCCACTTGGCTTCAAGGACTTATTGGTGACCAGTATGGTCAACTGGATGACCATTACCCTAGTAACAACACTACACACAATGACATTGTATGAAACATGAATAAAACTTATTTGGTGGTTTGACATGTTTATGTTTCAATGGTTACAATTATCCAATGGCGTATAGATCGACTGTTTGAAAACATTGGTTTAAATATATTGAAAAGTGTAGAAGAGCTTCAGTATGCCTGAAAGTTGCACACATCGAACAAAAGTTATGTGGATGTTAATCAGACAGTATAAATCAATGTAGATCAAGTATTTCAGCGTATATGCATCAATGGTACTGTAAACAGACTGGTGCGATTTACACCAATGAGTAGATTACTTGAATAAGTATTATTAAAATCTATTTTTACAACTTACATCATAAGTAGGCCTAGTACTTAACTTGTGTAACTTTCAACCACCAGTACAATGTAAACAAATGTGTAAAATGAACACCAATAAGTACAATGTACAACTATAAGTACAGTTTACATTACATTACGTTCACAGACGTTTTGTGTAGAGCTCGTAGGATTCTGTGTCAATTATTTTAGAGCTGCCCATTCACTGCCCATTCACAGCTACTCACTATAATTTCAAATCACAGTGCCCCCCAACCGCTGCTCATTCACTGCCCATTCACGGCCAATTCACTGCCCATTCACTGCCCATTTACTGCCCATTCACTGCCCATTCACTGCCCATTCACTGCCCATTCACTGCCCATTCACGGCCAATTCACTGCCCATTCACTGCCCATTCACAGCTACTCACTATAATTTCAAATCACAGTGCCCCCCCACCCAACCGCTGCTCATTTACTGCCCATTCACGGCCCATTCACTGCCCATTCACTGCTATTCACCACTAGGGCTGTCAATTTTGTTGAAAAAAGCTGCCCGGGTACCCGTGAAAATATCGAACGGGTACCCGGGTTACCCGTTCTAAACGTCGTATAATTTTCCCCGTCATGACCGCTATACAATGGAACCTAGCCACCATCCATGCACCTCATTTCACACAGTATTAGTAGCCAACGGCTTGCTTCCAGTAACATACTATTACTAATGCACTACAATTAACTACAATTTACAATGCACTAATTTTTTTTATTCAATTCCTGCTGTAAATGCATTCGTCATACTCATAAACTAAAACTAGAGTAAACTGAACATGCAAACAAAATATCAACAGAATGACGTAACGTTCAATGTCATACATACCTTGAATGTTAATATCCACTTGGCGTCGGTAGTCAATGCTAAGGGCGATGACGTATGCTATACTGCGGTAAATTTCAAGTGATCGTGCTTTGGTCAATGGTACTGCTTTTGTTGACACCAACAAGTTTCTGATATAGGTGGGTCAGCGGTTTTTTTATCAATATAAATTTTACGAATAGCTTTCAGATGGCGTTTTATCGCACTGGGTTGTCACCCTTCGCAGACACAATTTCACTACAATGCTGCATTTTGCAGTGTCACTGTCAACTCGCTTGGCATGATTCCACACTTACCCATCTTATTAACCATAAAAGCTGACAACTTTAGGTGTATATCAATTTTTGGGCTAGGCAAACACGTGTTAATGAACCCAAGAAACACACGCGAATGCAAGAGTGTGGGTTATAGCAGTGCTTCTCAAAGTGGTGGTCCGCGGAAGTTATCAAGAAAGGAGAGAGAAATATAATTATAATCCTCCAATTGCTACCAATAATACTAACCCTATAGAATTTGTCATTTTTTACAATAAGCTAATAAATGAAAGAAATAAAAGGAAATAAAATACATTTCGCTTCCATGTAAGTACAGGGAAAATAGTGCACAGGTTCCTGGTGCAATGGAAAAATTCCTGCCGGTCCGCCATACTAAAAAGTTTGAGAAGCACTGGGTTATAGGATTGAAGAGAGAAATGGGGGGGGGGTAGAAAAACGACATTAGATAGTATCAATCGGTCTCCCACTGTCGGCTATTTCAAAGCAAAGTTAGTCTGAAAGCAAGGGTGTTTTTATGAGAAAAAAAACCAGACACGGCATCTTTCATCTCTGTGCAGTCCATCCTCACGGCCGACTCCTGCCCATCCTACACTGTTAGTAACTATTTTATTTATTAAATTTAAATACTGACGACCTTGTACTCATTATTAACATCTGTGTTTCTAGGTCAGTACGTGTTATTGAACACAAGAAGTAGAAGCTAATGAAAGGGTGTGGGTTATAGGAGTGAAGGGAGGAGAGGGGGAGGGGTAGATAACAACATTAGCTAGTATCAATCGGCGTATTTCAAAGCAAAGTTAGTGAAAGCAGGGGTGTTTTTTTTATTAACAAACAGCGTCTTTCATCTCTAAGCAGTCCATCCTTTTTTGGCAGAGGACTTTTGTTGTCTTTATATGATTCTTTTAAAGAACCATACCTTTTTTGTGTTGTTCGGTTTCTGTTTCACGTTGAGAGAAAAAAGATTTAACAAATACATTGTAGTTTGTAGTGACCGTTGACAGATATTTCTCCTTAGATCTACTTCTAAGCATATTTTGGAAACAAAAATTTTCATTTGATAAATTGTTTCGCGAGCCCCAATGTAAACACAAAAAAGCCGCACGGGAGCCGAAGTTTGGCCTACGGTTAATATAGCCTATAGACCTTCAAGCCACATTTTCACGGGTACCCGAGCGGAATTTTATTACCCGGGTAATCACACGGCAACGGGTACCCGGGTCCCGGGTACCCGTTGACAGGCCTATTCACCACCCATAACCATTGACTACCCTGTGTCCCTGTGATCGTATCACAGACTTGTGACATACGATTACCTCAAAAATATCTTATCTCATAGGTTTTGTCCTTTCTAAGATCCAAGGAAGCCATCTCCTATTATTGAAACGCTTTTTTTTTAATAACCAGACCAGTCGCGATGTAAACAAAGTATAGAGAGCTGTAACAAGACTAGTCGCGGTGTAAGCAAAGTTTAGAGAGCTGTAACCAGACCAGTCACGGTGTAAGCAAAGTTTAGAGAGCTGTAACCAGACCAGTCACGGTGTGACCAAAGTTTAGAGAGCTGTAACAAGACCAATCGCGGTGTAACCAAAGTTTAGAGAGCTGTAACAAGACCAGTCACGGTGTAACCAAAGTTTAGAGAGCTGTAACAAGACCAGTCGTGGTGTAACCAAAGTTTAGAGAGCTGCAACAAGACCAGTCGCGGTGTAACCAAAGTTTAGAGAGCTGTAACAAGACCAGTCGTGGTGTAAGCAAAGTTTAGAGAGCTGTAACAAGACCAGTCGTGGTGTAACCAAAGTTTAGAGAGCTGCAACAAGACCAGTCGCGGTGTAACCAAAGTTTAGAGAGCTGTAACAGAATACTATATTCTTAGCCTGTGCATGATTTTTGCTGAACTGAAAGTCCGGATATTATAATAATAGATGCCCGCCATTAAATGCCAAGCTCTTCTAATATAAATTTATTTCCACTGTACCGCATGAAGCTGTCACAAAAGTGCAAACGTCTGAGGTCAGAAGGATCTCTGGTGACAGAACTCTAATTGAAGAACTTATAATCACGTTAGATTATCTCTTAGCCTCAAGAATAGCTGTACTCAGGGGCGTAGAAAGGAAACAGGCTTTAAAAAACTGTGAATAGCAGTAAGGAAACCTCCTAAAACAAGATTTGAAATTTTTACTTGTAACATACTATCAGGGGAAATAAAACTGATTTCCGAATAGAAGAGTTAATTTGAGGGTCGAAATTTGTTTGATACATTTGGAGTTTCGTGGACTTTCGGTAAAAATGACAGATGGAAACAGTGGATGGAAACAGTGGAAGGAAACAGTGGAAGGAAACAGTGGAAGGAAACAGTGGAAGGAAACAGTGGAAGGAAACAGTGGAAGGAAACAGTGGAAGGAAAAAGTGGAAGGAAACAGTGGAAGGAAACAGTGGAAGGAAACAGTGGAAGGAAACAGTGGAAGGAAACAGTGGAAGGAAACAGTGGAAGAAAACTTGTGTGGGGTCCACGAAGACTCTCGAAAATGTTTCCACCACTCACAGGGAATGTTTCCACCACTCAGAGGGAATGTTTCCACCACTCAGAGGGAATATTTCCACCACTCAGAGGGAATTTGTCCACCACTCAGAGGGAATGTTTCCACCACTCATAGGGAATGTTTCCACCACTCAGAGGGAATGTTTCCACCACTCAGAGGGAATGTTTCCACCACTCAGAGGGAATGTTTCCACCACTCAGAGGGAATATTTCCACCACTCAGAGGGAATTTTTCCACCACTCATAGGGAATGTTTCCACCACTCATAGGGAATGTTTCCACCACTCATAGGGAATGTTTCCACCACTCAGAGGGAATGTTTCCACCACTCAGAGGGAATGTTTCCACCATTCAGAGGGAATGTTTCCACCACTCAGAGGGAATGTTTCCACCACTCAGAGGGAATGTTTCCACCACTCAGAGGGAATGTTTCCACCACTCAGAGGGAATGTTTCCACCACTCAGAGGGAATGTTTCCACCACTCAGAGGGAATGTTTCCACCAATCAGAGGGAATGTTTCCACCACTCAGAGGGAATGTTTCCACCACTCAGAGGGAATATTTCCACCACTCAGAGGGAATGTTTCCACCACTCAGAGGGAATGTTTCCACCACTCAGAGGGAATGTTTCCACCAATCAGAGGGAATGTTTCCACCACTCAGAGGGAATGTTTCCACCACTCAGAGGGAATGTTTCCACCACTCATAGGGAATGTTTCCACCACTCAGAGGGAATGTTTCCACCAATCAGAGGGAATGTTTCCACCACTCATAGGGAATGTTTCCACCACTCAGAGGGAATGTCATCTCACTTCAACACGCCCCCCCCAAACTCACACGACCCATAATTATCATGATGTTGATCCCCAACAATTAGGAGAAAGAGAAAAACTTTGTTAAGATTTTAAAACAAGTAATAAAAACTCGAATGAGTATTTAAACGCAATTTCCAATAAGGAATTACCGATTTTTTTTTCATTCAAGGGAAATCATTTTGGAGTACATTAAAAGTCGATTCAAATAAGTAATTCTGAAACTAAACACAATATGACGTAATATCCCCTCACGCTACTTCACACCAAGAATGTGTCAATATAATGCCCGCCACGCAACAATCTAACATTAGCATTCACAAAGCGGGAAAAACCCATTAACTATCATTCTAGATTGCACTGAAAGTCATTTCAAATCAATAAAATTGAAATTAAACAAAACAAATGCTTAAAAAAATTGCTTCAAAATTACGGGACTCGAACGAAAAGAGATTTTTCAAAAATTCCTTCTTCAACATTGTTTAAAATATTATTAGCTATTGTTTCACGATTGTTTCAAACCGATAGATGTTATTGTTGGCGAGAAAAATAAAAAAATAATGATATTTTTTCGGGTTTTTTTTTAATTTTTCAGGAAATCCAGTAAACCTTTTCGGTATTTTTTGGCCGTGCACATCCTTTGGAACTCCTTAGCATATTTTCAAAGACCCGAACCCTCTATCTGGTATAGTTCAGGAGGAATTGCATTATCAAGCTTGACAGACATTTCGAATCTAGAAACGCAATTTTTCCAAGGGAAATTCCTTTAAAAATACAGAGTAATAATTTCATTTTATGAAGACAATTTTTAAAAAAATGAAATGGAATAAAATTGTGTTTAAATTTGAATGATTATAAAAAAAATAAATAAAAATTTTAAAAATCTTTTTAAAAAATCAGCTAGCGTCATTGAGTGACGTCACATCACAGAAAAACGAATAATTAAAACATTTATTTCTATAGGCTTTGTCATTTCTAAAACCGGAAAACGTCATAGCTCAATGAGTAATGTTCTATTTTTAGATTATATTTTAGCGGAACAATGTTTTGAAGCATAAACACAGTCGAGTCACTATGTTCTCAAAATTTTAGCATTGTAAAATTACTTTTCTTCTTTTTTCAAGTCCAATAAAAGCTGCATTAAATTAACAAAGAAATAACAAATAGCTTATAAGATACATCCTTCTCAATATACCTACATTTACATATTTGACTCGTATCTCTTATTATATTTTTTTATTAAATTTGTCCTTAAAAAGATATATATATTTATATAGCCCCAATAATTCTATTATTAGACTTCCGGTTAATTATGACAACGCCTATAACATAATATTTATCTTATGACGTCATTGACTATATCATGCGGTGCCAGAACTGCAGTATCTGAGAGCCATTTGTAAATTTTAAAAATCATTGAGAGCCGCATTGACGCACTATGGTTCACAACCATTGACGCACTATGGTTCACGACCATTGACGCACTATGGTTCACAACCATTGACGCACTATGGTTCACAACCATTGACGCACTATGGTTCACAACCATTGACGCACTATGGTTCACAACCATTGACGCACTATGGTTCACAACCATTGACGCACTATGGTTCACGACCATTGACGCACTATGGTTCACAACCATTGACGCACTATGGTTCACGACCATTGACGCACTATGGTTCACGACCATTGACGCACTATGGTTCACAACCATTGACGCACTATGGTTCACAACCGTTGACGCACTATGGTTCACAACCGTTGACGCACTATGGTTCACAACCATTGACGCACTATGGTTCTCAACCACACTCGCAATCAAAAATTGCTTTAGGGATTTATTTTTAAGAATAATATTGTTTATTCAAATTCAATTCTTTAAATATTTAAGTTGTTTTAACAGTAATCGTATATTGAACACATTTCAGATACATAATTAACAAATATTTTAAAAATGTAAAATTTATGAATAGAAACGGACATACATAAAAATACATGCAGACTCATCATAATTATAGTGAACATTATTTGGTATCACTCTACTGAGAAGCCTTTGAACTACTAGTAAGTTTCTTTACATCTGGTTGGTACCAAGCAGCTGTGGTCAATGTTACCTCTAAGGTTGGCTTATCTGTGTGCAAAGTAAAACAACTCGTGTGCGAAATTGCACAGCATCCAATCTTGTGCAATATTTTACCAAATTTGCTGCGCGGTAATCCAAAACTGCTGCGCTGCGGTTGTCAGATATCTGCGCGGCCGCGTTTTCACGCAGCTTAAAGGGAACATTGTTTGCGGTACGAAGAAATTCGACCAGATGCTGGCTACTAGTTACTTCTCGGTACTTTGATTTTATGAAACTCATTGTGGAGTACAGAGATTCATTGGATTTTGTGTTATAAATATGGAATTATTTTGATCAAGTATAAAAATTACTCCTCAATATTTTTCTTAATTAAGTCCCCATCACCACAAGGTGGTTAAGCACGTTCAATATTCCAAGCGATATGATAACTTGCCTCAGTTAACGTGACATCTTTTTTTTCTTAAGAAAGCAGAGAGTACTGCCTGCTGCTGACACATTCCATACTTTAAATCAGTAATCTGCTTTGTCTTAATTCCGATTGAAGTGGATACTGTGATGAAAAATCTTCAAGACTTTTTGATAGTGTCGCTTAAAATTGATAGTTTAGTCATTTGCTTGCAGTTAACTACAGTTGAAGCTTTTGTCAAAAGAAGGCTTATCGCCCATATAGATAAATGCGAAGCCCTCTTCCCCATTGGTGGGGAAATTCTATTTTATTCTGTAGTTTTCGTTTCCCTCAACTTGTCGCTAAATTTGACGTAAAATTTTAACGGATTTTATAAAAAAAACGGAACCAAAAATTCACCAACAAACCAGATACCAATTTCTTCCTTCAACCTTTAAATTTGAAATCAAGCAGAGATTTTTTCAAACCATTTTTCGGTCATTAAAAAATAAATAAATTTGTAAATTATAATAATCATAGCTTTTTCGGGAGCCGCAATGTGAATACAGAAGAGCTCCATGTGGCTAGCGAGCCGCAGTTTGGCCACCGTTGGATTATATGCTGACATTTAGCGAGCAGACGACACTGCCTCTAATTGACCTTCATTACTACTAATGGCGGACGCATGGACTTCATCTACAAACCATGACGTCATAACTCTTACTAGTCATGGCATACTTGACATTTGAACAAGGCTGCAGGTCGCCTTATAATAACTGTCTATGACAAGGCTGCAGGTCGCCTTATAATAACTGTCTATGACAAGGCTGCAGGTCGCCTTATAATAACTGTCTATGACAAGGCTGCAGGTCGCCTTATAATAACTGTCTATGACAAGGCTGCAGGTCGCCTTATAATAACTGTCTATGACAAGGCTGCAGGTCGCCTTATAATAACTGTCTATGACAAGGCTGCAGGTCGCCTTATAATAACTGTCTATGACAAGGCTGCAGGTCGCCTTATAATAACTGTCTATGACAAGGCTGCAGGTCGCCTTATAATAACTGTCTATGACAAGGCTGCAGGTCGCCTTATAATAACTGTCTATGACAAGGCTGCAGGTCGCCTTATAATAACTGTCTATGACAAGGCTGCAGGTCGCCTTATAATAACTGTCTATGACAAGGCTGCAGGTCGCCTTATAATAACTGTCTATGACAAGGCTGCAGGTCGCCTTATAATAACTGTCTATGACAAGGCTGCAGGTCGCCTTATAATAACTGTCTATGACAAGGCTGCAGGTCGCCTTATAATAACTGTCTATGACAAGGCTGCAGGTCGCCTTATAATAACTGTCTATGACAAGGCTGCAGGTCGCCTTATAATAACTGTCTATGACAAGGCTGCAGGTCGCCTTATAATAACTGTCTATGACAAGGCTGCAGGTCGCCTTATAATAACTGTCTATGACAAGGCTGCAGGTCGCCTTATAATAACTGTCTATGACAAGGCTGCAGGTCGCCTTATAATAACTGTCTATGACAAGGCTGCAGGTCGCCTT
>CALYLW010000100.1:1928856-1968252 GCA_944989445.1 Ampullaceana balthica
TGCGGTGAATGTGGAGGTGGTGCGGTGAATGTGGAGGTGGTGCGGTGAATGTGGAGGTGGTGCGGTGAATGTGGAGGTGGTGCGGTGAATGTGGAGGTGGTGCGGTGAATGTGGAGGTGGTGCGGTGAATGTGGAGGTGGTGCGGTGAATGTGGAGGTGGTGCGGTGAATGTGGAGGTGGTGCGGTGAATGTGGAGGTGGTGCGGTGAATGTGGAGGTGGTGCGGTGAATGTGGAGGTGGTGCGGTGAATGTGGAGGTGGTGCGGTGAATGTGGAGGTGGTGCGGTGAATGTGGAGGTGGTGCGGTGAATGTGGAGGTGGTGCGGTGAATGTGGAGGTGGTGCGGTGAATGTGGAGGTGGTGCGGTGAATGTGGAGGTGGTGCGGTGAATGTGGAGGTGGTGCGGTGAATGTGGAGGTGGTGCGGTGAATGTGGAGGTGGTGCGGTGAATGTGGAGGTGGTGCGGTGAATGTGGAGGTGGTGCGGTGAATGTGGAGGTGGTGCGGTGAATGTGGAGGTGGTGCGGTGAATGTGGAGGTGGTGCGGTGAATGTGGAGGTGGTGCGGTGAATGTGGAGGTGGTGCGGTGAATGTGGAGGTGGTGCGGTGAATGTGGAGGTGGTGCGGTGAATGTGGAGGTGGTGCGGTGAATGTGGAGGTGGTGCGGTGAATGTGGAGGTGGTGCGGTGAATGTGGAGGTGGTGCGGTGAATGTGGAGGTGGTGCGGTGAATGTGGAGGTGGTGCGGTGAATGTGGAGGTGGTGCGGTGAATGTGGAGGTGGTGCGGTGAATGTGGAGGTGGTGCGGTGAATGTGGAGGTGGTGCGGTGAATGTGGAGGTGGTGCGGTGAATGTGGAGGTGGTGCGGTGAATGTGGAGGTGGTGCGGTGAATGTGGAGGTGGTGCGGTGAATGTGGAGGTGGTGCGGTGAATGTGGAGGTGGTGCGGTGAATGTGGAGGTGGTGCGGTGAATGTGGAGGTGGTGCGGTGAATGTGGAGGTGGTGCGGTGAATGTGGAGGTGGTGCGGTGAATGTGGAGGTGGTGCGGTGAATGTGGAGGTGGTGCGGTGAATGTGGAGGTGGTGCGGTGAATGTGGAGGTGGTGCGGTGAATGTGGAGGTGGTGCGGTGAATGTGGAGGTGGTGCGGTGAATGTGGAGGTGGTGCGGTGAATGTGGAGGTGGTGCGGTGAATGTGGAGGTGGTGCGGTGAATGTGGAGGTGGTGCGGTGAATGTGGAGGTGGTGCGGTGAATGTGGAGGTGGTGCGGTGAATGTGGAGGTGGTGCGGTGAATGTGGAGGTGGTGCGGTGAATGTGGAGGTGGTGCGGTGAATGTGGAGGTGGTGCGGTGAATGTGGAGGTGGTGCGGTGAATGTGGAGGTGGTGCGGTGAATGTGGAGGTGGTGCGGTGAATGTGGAGGTGGTGCGGTGAATGTGGAGGTGGTGCGGTGAATGTGGAGGTGGTGCGGTGAATGTGGAGGTGGTGCGGTGAATGTGGAGGTGGTGCGGTGAATGTGGAGGTGGTGCGGTGAATGTGGAGGTGGTGCGGTGAATGTGGAGGTGGTGCGGTGAATGTGGAGGTGGTGCGGTGAATGTGGAGGTGGTGCGGTGAATGTGGAGGTGGTGCGGTGAATGTGGAGGTGGTGCGGTGAATGTGGAGGTGGTGCGGTGAATGTGGAGGTGGTGCGGTGAATGTGGAGGTGGTGCGGTGAATGTGGAGGTGGTGCGGTGAATGTGGAGGTGGTGCGGTGAATGTGGAGGTGGTGCGGTGAATGTGGAGGTGGTGCGGTGAATGTGGAGGTGGTGCGGTGAATGTGGAGGTGGTGCGGTGAATGTGGAGGTGGTGCGGTGAATGTGGAGGTGGTGCGGTGAATGTGGAGGTGGTGCGGTGAATGTGGAGGTGGTGCGGTGAATGTGGAGGTGGTGCGGTGAATGTGGAGGTGGTGCGGTGAATGTGGAGGTGGTGCGGTGAATGTGGAGGTGGTGCGGTGAATGTGGAGGTGGTGCGGTGAATGTGGAGGTGGTGCGGTGAATGTGGAGGTGGTGCGGTGAATGTGGAGGTGGTGCGGTGAATGTGGAGGTGGTGCGGTGAATGTGGAGGTGGTGCGGTGAATGTGGAGGTGGTGCGGTGAATGTGGAGGTGGTGCGGTGAATGTGGAGGTGGTGCGGTGAATGTGGAGGTGGTGCGGTGAATGTGGAGGTGGTGCGGTGAATGTGGAGGTGGTGCGGTGAATGTGGAGGTGGTGCGGTGAATGTGGAGGTGGTGCGGTGAATGTGGAGGTGGTGCGGTGAATGTGGAGGTGGTGCGGTGAATGTGGAGGTGGTGCGGTGAATGTGGAGGTGGTGCGGTGAATGTGGAGGTGGTGCGGTGAATGTGGAGGTGGTGCGGTGAATGTGGAGGTGGTGCGGTGAATGTGGAGGTGGTGCGGTGAATGTGGAGGTGGTGCGGTGAATGTGGAGGTGGTGCGGTGAATGTGGAGGTGGTGCGGTGAATGTGGAGGTGGTGCGGTGAATGTGGAGGTGGTGCGGTGAATGTGGAGGTGGTGCGGTGAATGTGGAGGTGGTGCGGTGAATGTGGAGGTGGTGCGGTGAATGTGGAGGTGGTGCGGTGAATGTGGAGGTGGTGCGGTGAATGTGGAGGTGGTGCGGTGAATGTGGAGGTGGTGCGGTGAATGTGGAGGTGGTGCGGTGAATGTGGAGGTGGTGCGGTGAATGTGGAGGTGGTGCGGTGAATGTGGAGGTGGTGCGGTGAATGTGGAGGTGGTGCGGTGAATGTGGAGGTGGTGCGGTGAATGTGGAGGTGGTGCGGTGAATGTGGAGGTGGTGCGGTGAATGTGGAGGTGGTGCGGTGAATGTGGAGGTGGTGCGGTGAATGTGGAGGTGGTGCGGTGAATGTGGAGGTGGTGCGGTGAATGTGGAGGTGGTGCGGTGAATGTGGAGGTGGTGCGGTGAATGTGGAGGTGGTGCGGTGAATGTGGAGGTGGTGCGGTGAATGTGGAGGTGGTGCGGTGAATGTGGAGGTGGTGCGGTGAATGTGGAGGTGGTGCGGTGAATGTGGAGGTGGTGCGGTGAATGTGGAGGTGGTGCGGTGAATGTGGAGGTGGTGCGGTGAATGTGGAGGTGGTGCGGTGAATGTGGAGGTGGTGCGGTGAATGTGGAGGTGGTGCGGTGAATGTGGAGGTGGTGCGGTGAATGTGGAGGTGGTGCGGTGAATGTGGAGGTGGTGCGGTGAATGTGGAGGTGGTGCGGTGAATGTGGAGGTGGTGCGGTGAATGTGGAGGTGGTGCGGTGAATGTGGAGGTGGTGCGGTGAATGTGGAGGTGGTGCGGTGAATGTGGAGGTGGTGCGGTGAATGTGGAGGTGGTGCGGTGAATGTGGAGGTGGTGCGGTGAATGTGGAGGTGGTGCGGTGAATGTGGAGGTGGTGCGGTGAATGTGGAGGTGGTGCGGTGAATGTGGAGGTGGTGCGGTGAATGTGGAGGTGGTGCGGTGAATGTGGAGGTGGTGCGGTGAATGTGGAGGTGGTGCGGTGAATGTGGAGGTGGTGCGGTGAATGTGGAGGTGGTGCGGTGAATGTGGAGGTGGTGCGGTGAATGTGGAGGTGGTGCGGTGAATGTGGAGGTGGTGCGGTGAATGTGGAGGTGGTGCGGTGAATGTGGAGGTGGTGCGGTGAATGTGGAGGTGGTGCGGTGAATGTGGAGGTGGTGCGGTGAATGTGGAGGTGGTGCGGTGAATGTGGAGGTGGTGCGGTGAATGTGGAGGTGGTGCGGTGAATGTGGAGGTGGTGCGGTGAATGTGGAGGTGGTGCGGTGAATGTGGAGGTGGTGCGGTGAATGTGGAGGTGGTGCGGTGAATGTGGAGGTGGTGCGGTGAATGTGGAGGTGGTGCGGTGAATGTGGAGGTGGTGCGGTGAATGTGGAGGTGGTGCGGTGAATGTGGAGGTGGTGCGGTGAATGTGGAGGTGGTGCGGTGAATGTGGAGGTGGTGCGGTGAATGTGGAGGTGGTGCGGTGAATGTGGAGGTGGTGCGGTGAATGTGGAGGTGGTGCGGTGAATGTGGAGGTGGTGCGGTGAATGTGGAGGTGGTGCGGTGAATGTGGAGGTGGTGCGGTGAATGTGGAGGTGGTGCGGTGAATGTGGAGGTGGTGCGGTGAATGTGGAGGTGGTGCGGTGAATGTGGAGGTGGTGCGGTGAATGTGGAGGTGGTGCGGTGAATGTGGAGGTGGTGCGGTGAATGTGGAGGTGGTGCGGTGAATGTGGAGGTGGTGCGGTGAATGTGGAGGTGGTGCGGTGAATGTGGAGGTGGTGCGGTGAATGTGGAGGTGGTGCGGTGAATGTGGAGGTGGTGCGGTGAATGTGGAGGTGGTGCGGTGAATGTGGAGGTGGTGCGGTGAATGTGGAGGTGGTGCGGTGAATGTGGAGGTGGTGCGGTGAATGTGGAGGTGGTGCGGTGAATGTGGAGGTGGTGCGGTGAATGTGGAGGTGGTGCGGTGAATGTGGAGGTGGTGCGGTGAATGTGGAGGTGGTGCGGTGAATGTGGAGGTGGTGCGGTGAATGTGGAGGTGGTGCGGTGAATGTGGAGGTGGTGCGGTGAATGTGGAGGTGGTGCGGTGAATGTGGAGGTGGTGCGGTGAATGTGGAGGTGGTGCGGTGAATGTGGAGGTGGTGCGGTGAATGTGGAGGTGGTGCGGTGAATGTGGAGGTGGTGCGGTGAATGTGGAGGTGGTGCGGTGAATGTGGAGGTGGTGCGGTGAATGTGGAGGTGGTGCGGTGAATGTGGAGGTGGTGCGGTGAATGTGGAGGTGGTGCGGTGAATGTGGAGGTGGTGCGGTGAATGTGGAGGTGGTGCGGTGAATGTGGAGGTGGTGCGGTGAATGTGGAGGTGGTGCGGTGTATGTGGAGGATGGTGCGGTGAATGTGGAGGTGGTGCGGTGAATGTGGAGGTGGTGCGGTGAATGTGGAGGTGGTGCGGTGAATGTGGAGGTGGTGCGGTGAATGTGGAGGTGGTGCGGTGAATGTGGAGGTGGTGCGGTGAATGTGGAGGTGGTGCGGTGAATGTGGAGGTGGTGCGGTGAATGTGGAGGTGGTGCGGTGAATGTGGAGGTGGTGCGGTGAATGTGGAGGTGGTGCGGTGAATGTGGAGGTGGTGCGGTGAATGTGGAGGTGGTGCGGTGAATGTGGAGGTGGTGCGGTGAATGTGGAGGTGGTGCGGTGAATGTGGAGGTGGTGCGGTGAATGTGGAGGTGGTGCGGTGAATGTGGAGGTGGTGCGGTGAATGTGGAGGTGGTGCGGTGAATGTGGAGGTGGTGCGGTGAATGTGGAGGTGGTGCGGTGAATGTGGAGGTGGTGCGGTGAATGTGGAGGTGGTGCGGTGAATGTGGAGGTGGTGCGGTGAATGTGGAGGTGGTGCGGTGAATGTGGAGGTGGTGCGGTGAATGTGGAGGTGGTGCGGTGAATGTGGAGGTGGTGCGGTGAATGTGGAGGTGGTGCGGTGAATGTGGAGGTGGTGCGGTGAATGTGGAGGTGGTGCGGTGAATGTGGAGGTGGTGCGGTGAATGTGGAGGTGGTGCGGTGAATGTGGAGGTGGTGCGGTGAATGTGGAGGTGGTGCGGTGAATGTGGAGGTGGTGCGGTGAATGTGGAGGTGGTGCGGTGAATGTGGAGGTGGTGCGGTGAATGTGGAGGTGGTGCGGTGAATGTGGAGGTGGTGCGGTGAATGTGGAGGTGGTGCGGTGAATGTGGAGGTGGTGCGGTGAATGTGGAGGTGGTGCGGTGAATGTGGAGGTGGTGCGGTGAATGTGGAGGTGGTGCGGTGAATGTGGAGGTGGTGCGGTGAATGTGGAGGTGGTGCGGTGAATGTGGAGGTGGTGCGGTGAATGTGGAGGTGGTGCGGTGAATGTGGAGGTGGTGCGGTGAATGTGGAGGTGGTGCGGTGAATGTGGAGGTGGTGCGGTGAATGTGGAGGTGGTGCGGTGAATGTGGAGGTGGTGCGGTGAATGTGGAGGTGGTGCGGTGAATGTGGAGGTGGTGCGGTGAATGTGGAGGTGGTGCGGTGAATGTGGAGGTGGTGCGGTGAATGTGGAGGTGGTGCGGTGAATGTGGAGGTGGTGCGGTGAATGTGGAGGTGGTGCGGTGAATGTGGAGGTGGTGCGGTGAATGTGGAGGTGGTGCGGTGAATGTGGAGGTGGTGCGGTGAATGTGGAGGTGGTGCGGTGAATGTGGAGGTGGTGCGGTGAATGTGGAGGTGGTGCGGTGAATGTGGAGGTGGTGCGGTGAATGTGGAGGTGGTGCGGTGAATGTGGAGGTGGTGCGGTGAATGTGGAGGTGGTGCGGTGAATGTGGAGGTGGTGCGGTGAATGTGGAGGTGGTGCGGTGAATGTGGAGGTGGTGCGGTGAATGTGGAGGTGGTGCGGTGAATGTGGAGGTGGTGCGGTGAATGTGGAGGTGGTGCGGTGAATGTGGAGGTGGTGCGGTGAATGTGGAGGTGGTGCGGTGAATGTGGAGGTGGTGCGGTGAATGTGGAGGTGGTGCGGTGAATGTGGAGGTGGTGCGGTGAATGTGGAGGTGGTGCGGTGAATGTGGAGGTGGTGCGGTGAATGTGGAGGTGGTGCGGTGAATGTGGAGGTGGTGCGGTGAATGTGGAGGTGGTGCGGTGAATGTGGAGGTGGTGCGGTGAATGTGGAGGTGGTGCGGTGAATGTGGAGGTGGTGCGGTGAATGTGGAGGTGGTGCGGTGAATGTGGAGGTGGTGCGGTGAATGTGGAGGTGGTGCGGTGAATGTGGAGGTGGTGCGGTGAATGTGGAGGTGGTGCGGTGAATGTGGAGGTGGTGCGGTGAATGTGGAGGTGGTGCGGTGAATGTGGAGGTGGTGCGGTGAATGTGGAGGTGGTGCGGTGAATGTGGAGGTGGTGCGGTGAATGTGGAGGTGGTGCGGTGAATGTGGAGGTGGTGCGGTGAATGTGGAGGTGGTGCGGTGAATGTGGAGGTGGTGCGGTGAATGTGGAGGTGGTGCGGTGAATGTGGAGGTGGTGCGGTGAATGTGGAGGTGGTGCGGTGAATGTGGAGGTGGTGCGGTGAATGTGGAGGTGGTGCGGTGAATGTGGAGGTGGTGCGGTGAATGTGGAGGTGGTGCGGTGAATGTGGAGGTGGTGCGGTGAATGTGGAGGTGGTGCGGTGAATGTGGAGGTGGTGCGGTGAATGTGGAGGTGGTGCGGTGAATGTGGAGGTGGTGCGGTGAATGTGGAGGTGGTGCGGTGAATGTGGAGGTGGTGCGGTGAATGTGGAGGTGGTGCGGTGAATGTGGAGGTGGTGCGGTGAATGTGGAGGTGGTGCGGTGAATGTGGAGGTGGTGCGGTGAATGTGGAGGTGGTGCGGTGAATGTGGAGGTGGTGCGGTGAATGTGGAGGTGGTGCGGTGAATGTGGAGGTGGTGCGGTGAATGTGGAGGTGGTGCGGTGAATGTGGAGGTGGTGCGGTGAATGTGGAGGTGGTGCGGTGAATGTGGAGGTGGTGCGGTGAATGTGGAGGTGGTGCGGTGAATGTGGAGGTGGTGCGGTGAATGTGGAGGTGGTGCGGTGAATGTGGAGGTGGTGCGGTGAATGTGGAGGTGGTGCGGTGAATGTGGAGGTGGTGCGGTGAATGTGGAGGTGGTGCGGTGAATGTGGAGGTGGTGCGGTGAATGTGGAGGTGGTGCGGTGAATGTGGAGGTGGTGCGGTGAATGTGGAGGTGGTGCGGTGAATGTGGAGGTGGTGCGGTGAATGTGGAGGTGGTGCGGTGAATGTGGAGGTGGTGCGGTGAATGTGGAGGTGGTGCGGTGAATGTGGAGGTGGTGCGGTGAATGTGGAGGTGGTGCGGTGAATGTGGAGGTGGTGCGGTGAATGTGGAGGTGGTGCGGTGAATGTGGAGGTGGTGCGGTGAATGTGGAGGTGGTGCGGTGAATGTGGAGGTGGTGCGGTGAATGTGGAGGTGGTGCGGTGAATGTGGAGGTGGTGCGGTGAATGTGGAGGTGGTGCGGTGAATGTGGAGGTGGTGCGGTGAATGTGGAGGTGGTGCGGTGAATGTGGAGGTGGTGCGGTGAATGTGGAGGTGGTGCGGTGAATGTGGAGGTGGTGCGGTGAATGTGGAGGTGGTGCGGTGAATGTGGAGGTGGTGCGGTGAATGTGGAGGTGGTGCGGTGAATGTGGAGGTGGTGCGGTGAATGTGGAGGTGGTGCGGTGAATGTGGAGGTGGTGCGGTGAATGTGGAGGTGGTGCGGTGAATGTGGAGGTGGTGCGGTGAATGTGGAGGTGGTGCGGTGAATGTGGAGGTGGTGCGGTGAATGTGGAGGTGGTGCGGTGAATGTGGAGGTGGTGCGGTGAATGTGGAGGTGGTGCGGTGAATGTGGAGGTGGTGCGGTGAATGTGGAGGTGGTGCGGTGAATGTGGAGGTGGTGCGGTGAATGTGGAGGTGGTGCGGTGAATGTGGAGGTGGTGCGGTGAATGTGGAGGTGGTGCGGTGAATGTGGAGGTGGTGCGGTGAATGTGGAGGTGGTGCGGTGAATGTGGAGGTGGTGCGGTGAATGTGGAGGTGGTGCGGTGAATGTGGAGGTGGTGCGGTGAATGTGGAGGTGGTGCGGTGAATGTGGAGGTGGTGCGGTGAATGTGGAGGTGGTGCGGTGAATGTGGAGGTGGTGCGGTGAATGTGGAGGTGGTGCGGTGAATGTGGAGGTGGTGCGGTGAATGTGGAGGTGGTGCGGTGAATGTGGAGGTGGTGCGGTGAATGTGGAGGTGGTGCGGTGAATGTGGAGGTGGTGCGGTGAATGTGGAGGTGGTGCGGTGAATGTGGAGGTGGTGCGGTGAATGTGGAGGTGGTGCGGTGAATGTGGAGGTGGTGCGGTGAATGTGGAGGTGGTGCGGTGAATGTGGAGGTGGTGCGGTGAATGTGGAGGTGGTGCGGTGAATGTGGAGGTGGTGCGGTGAATGTGGAGGTGGTGCGGTGAATGTGGAGGTGGTGCGGTGAATGTGGAGGTGGTGCGGTGAATGTGGAGGTGGTGCGGTGAATGTGGAGGTGGTGCGGTGAATGTGGAGGTGGTGCGGTGAATGTGGAGGTGGTGCGGTGAATGTGGAGGTGGTGCGGTGAATGTGGAGGTGGTGCGGTGAATGTGGAGGTGGTGCGGTGAATGTGGAGGTGGTGCGGTGAATGTGGAGGTGGTGCGGTGAATGTGGAGGTGGTGCGGTGAATGTGGAGGTGGTGCGGTGAATGTGGAGGTGGTGCGGTGAATGTGGAGGTGGTGCGGTGAATGTGGAGGTGGTGCGGTGAATGTGGAGGTGGTGCGGTGAATGTGGAGGTGGTGCGGTGAATGTGGAGGTGGTGCGGTGAATGTGGAGGTGGTGCGGTGAATGTGGAGGTGGTGCGGTGAATGTGGAGGTGGTGCGGTGAATGTGGAGGTGGTGCGGTGAATGTGGAGGTGGTGCGGTGAATGTGGAGGTGGTGCGGTGAATGTGGAGGTGGTGCGGTGAATGTGGAGGTGGTGCGGTGAATGTGGAGGTGGTGCGGTGAATGTGGAGGTGGTGCGGTGAATGTGGAGGTGGTGCGGTGAATGTGGAGGTGGTGCGGTGAATGTGGAGGTGGTGCGGTGAATGTGGAGGTGGTGCGGTGAATGTGGAGGTGGTGCGGTGAATGTGGAGGTGGTGCGGTGAATGTGGAGGTGGTGCGGTGAATGTGGAGGTGGTGCGGTGAATGTGGAGGTGGTGCGGTGAATGTGGAGGTGGTGCGGTGAATGTGGAGGTGGTGCGGTGAATGTGGAGGTGGTGCGGTGAATGTGGAGGTGGTGCGGTGAATGTGGAGGTGGTGCGGTGAATGTGGAGGTGGTGCGGTGAATGTGGAGGTGGTGCGGTGAATGTGGAGGTGGTGCGGTGAATGTGGAGGTGGTGCGGTGAATGTGGAGGTGGTGCGGTGAATGTGGAGGTGGTGCGGTGAATGTGGAGGTGGTGCGGTGAATGTGGAGGTGGTGCGGTGAATGTGGAGGTGGTGCGGTGAATGTGGAGGTGGTGCGGTGAATGTGGAGGTGGTGCGGTGAATGTGGAGGTGGTGCGGTGAATGTGGAGGTGGTGCGGTGAATGTGGAGGTGGTGCGGTGAATGTGGAGGTGGTGCGGTGAATGTGGAGGTGGTGCGGTGAATGTGGAGGTGGTGCGGTGAATGTGGAGGTGGTGCGGTGAATGTGGAGGTGGTGCGGTGAATGTGGAGGTGGTGCGGTGAATGTGGAGGTGGTGCGGTGAATGTGGAGGTGGTGCGGTGAATGTGGAGGTGGTGCGGTGAATGTGGAGGTGGTGCGGTGAATGTGGAGGTGGTGCGGTGAATGTGGAGGTGGTGCGGTGAATGTGGAGGTGGTGCGGTGAATGTGGAGGTGGTGCGGTGAATGTGGAGGTGGTGCGGTGAATGTGGAGGTGGTGCGGTGAATGTGGAGGTGGTGCGGTGAATGTGGAGGTGGTGCGGTGAATGTGGAGGTGGTGCGGTGAATGTGGAGGTGGTGCGGTGAATGTGGAGGTGGTGCGGTGAATGTGGAGGTGGTGCGGTGAATGTGGAGGTGGTGCGGTGAATGTGGAGGTGGTGCGGTGAATGTGGAGGTGGTGCGGTGAATGTGGAGGTGGTGCGGTGAATGTGGAGGTGGTGCGGTGAATGTGGAGGTGGTGCGGTGAATGTGGAGGTGGTGCGGTGAATGTGGAGGTGGTGCGGTGAATGTGGAGGTGGTGCGGTGAATGTGGAGGTGGTGCGGTGAATGTGGAGGTGGTGCGGTGAATGTGGAGGTGGTGCGGTGAATGTGGAGGTGGTGCGGTGAATGTGGAGGTGGTGCGGTGAATGTGGAGGTGGTGCGGTGAATGTGGAGGTGGTGCGGTGAATGTGGAGGTGGTGCGGTGAATGTGGAGGTGGTGCGGTGAATGTGGAGGTGGTGCGGTGAATGTGGAGGTGGTGCGGTGAATGTGGAGGTGGTGCGGTGAATGTGGAGGTGGTGCGGTGAATGTGGAGGTGGTGCGGTGAATGTGGAGGTGGTGCGGTGAATGTGGAGGTGGTGCGGTGAATGTGGAGGTGGTGCGGTGAATGTGGAGGTGGTGCGGTGAATGTGGAGGTGGTGCGGTGAATGTGGAGGTGGTGCGGTGAATGTGGAGGTGGTGCGGTGAATGTGGAGGTGGTGCGGTGAATGTGGAGGTGGTGCGGTGAATGTGGAGGTGGTGCGGTGAATGTGGAGGTGGTGCGGTGAATGTGGAGGTGGTGCGGTGAATGTGGAGGTGGTGCGGTGAATGTGGAGGTGGTGCGGTGAATGTGGAGGTGGTGCGGTGAATGTGGAGGTGGTGCGGTGAATGTGGAGGTGGTGCGGTGAATGTGGAGGTGGTGCGGTGAATGTGGAGGTGGTGCGGTGAATGTGGAGGTGGTGCGGTGAATGTGGAGGTGGTGCGGTGAATGTGGAGGTGGTGCGGTGAATGTGGAGGTGGTGCGGTGAATGTGGAGGTGGTGCGGTGAATGTGGAGGTGGTGCGGTGAATGTGGAGGTGGTGCGGTGAATGTGGAGGTGGTGCGGTGAATGTGGAGGTGGTGCGGTGAATGTGGAGGTGGTGCGGTGAATGTGGAGGTGGTGCGGTGAATGTGGAGGTGGTGCGGTGAATGTGGAGGTGGTGCGGTGAATGTGGAGGTGGTGCGGTGAATGTGGAGGTGGTGCGGTGAATGTGGAGGTGGTGCGGTGAATGTGGAGGTGGTGCGGTGAATGTGGAGGTGGTGCGGTGAATGTGGAGGTGGTGCGGTGAATGTGGAGGTGGTGCGGTGAATGTGGAGGTGGTGCGGTGAATGTGGAGGTGGTGCGGTGAATGTGGAGGTGGTGCGGTGAATGTGGAGGTGGTGCGGTGAATGTGGAGGTGGTGCGGTGAATGTGGAGGTGGTGCGGTGAATGTGGAGGTGGTGCGGTGAATGTGGAGGTGGTGCGGTGAATGTGGAGGTGGTGCGGTGAATGTGGAGGTGGTGCGGTGAATGTGGAGGTGGTGCGGTGAATGTGGAGGTGGTGCGGTGAATGTGGAGGTGGTGCGGTGAATGTGGAGGTGGTGCGGTGAATGTGGAGGTGGTGCGGTGAATGTGGAGGTGGTGCGGTGAATGTGGAGGTGGTGCGGTGAATGTGGAGGTGGTGCGGTGAATGTGGAGGTGGTGCGGTGAATGTGGAGGTGGTGCGGTGAATGTGGAGGTGGTGCGGTGAATGTGGAGGTGGTGCGGTGAATGTGGAGGTGGTGCGGTGAATGTGGAGGTGGTGCGGTGAATGTGGAGGTGGTGCGGTGAATGTGGAGGTGGTGCGGTGAATGTGGAGGTGGTGCGGTGAATGTGGAGGTGGTGCGGTGAATGTGGAGGTGGTGCGGTGAATGTGGAGGTGGTGCGGTGAATGTGGAGGTGGTGCGGTGAATGTGGAGGTGGTGCGGTGAATGTGGAGGTGGTGCGGTGAATGTGGAGGTGGTGCGGTGAATGTGGAGGTGGTGCGGTGAATGTGGAGGTGGTGCGGTGAATGTGGAGGTGGTGCGGTGAATGTGGAGGTGGTGCGGTGAATGTGGAGGTGGTGCGGTGAATGTGGAGGTGGTGCGGTGAATGTGGAGGTGGTGCGGTGAATGTGGAGGTGGTGCGGTGAATGTGGAGGTGGTGCGGTGAATGTGGAGGTGGTGCGGTGAATGTGGAGGTGGTGCGGTGAATGTGGAGGTGGTGCGGTGAATGTGGAGGTGGTGCGGTGAATGTGGAGGTGGTGCGGTGAATGTGGAGGTGGTGCGGTGAATGTGGAGGTGGTGCGGTGAATGTGGAGGTGGTGCGGTGAATGTGGAGGTGGTGCGGTGAATGTGGAGGTGGTGCGGTGAATGTGGAGGTGGTGCGGTGAATGTGGAGGTGGTGCGGTGAATGTGGAGGTGGTGCGGTGAATGTGGAGGTGGTGCGGTGAATGTGGAGGTGGTGCGGTGAATGTGGAGGTGGTGCGGTGAATGTGGAGGTGGTGCGGTGAATGTGGAGGTGGTGCGGTGAATGTGGAGGTGGTGCGGTGAATGTGGAGGTGGTGCGGTGAATGTGGAGGTGGTGCGGTGAATGTGGAGGTGGTGCGGTGAATGTGGAGGTGGTGCGGTGAATGTGGAGGTGGTGCGGTGAATGTGGAGGTGGTGCGGTGAATGTGGAGGTGGTGCGGTGAATGTGGAGGTGGTGCGGTGAATGTGGAGGTGGTGCGGTGAATGTGGAGGTGGTGCGGTGAATGTGGAGGTGGTGCGGTGAATGTGGAGGTGGTGCGGTGAATGTGGAGGTGGTGCGGTGAATGTGGAGGTGGTGCGGTGAATGTGGAGGTGGTGCGGTGAATGTGGAGGTGGTGCGGTGAATGTGGAGGTGGTGCGGTGAATGTGGAGGTGGTGCGGTGAATGTGGAGGTGGTGCGGTGAATGTGGAGGTGGTGCGGTGAATGTGGAGGTGGTGCGGTGAATGTGGAGGTGGTGCGGTGAATGTGGAGGTGGTGCGGTGAATGTGGAGGTGGTGCGGTGAATGTGGAGGTGGTGCGGTGAATGTGGAGGTGGTGCGGTGAATGTGGAGGTGGTGCGGTGAATGTGGAGGTGGTGCGGTGAATGTGGAGGTGGTGCGGTGAATGTGGAGGTGGTGCGGTGAATGTGGAGGTGGTGCGGTGAATGTGGAGGTGGTGCGGTGAATGTGGAGGTGGTGCGGTGAATGTGGAGGTGGTGCGGTGAATGTGGAGGTGGTGCGGTGAATGTGGAGGTGGTGCGGTGAATGTGGAGGTGGTGCGGTGAATGTGGAGGTGGTGCGGTGAATGTGGAGGTGGTGCGGTGAATGTGGAGGTGGTGCGGTGAATGTGGAGGTGGTGCGGTGAATGTGGAGGTGGTGCGGTGAATGTGGAGGTGGTGCGGTGAATGTGGAGGTGGTGCGGTGAATGTGGAGGTGGTGCGGTGAATGTGGAGGTGGTGCGGTGAATGTGGAGGTGGTGCGGTGAATGTGGAGGTGGTGCGGTGAATGTGGAGGTGGTGCGGTGAATGTGGAGGTGGTGCGGTGAATGTGGAGGTGGTGCGGTGAATGTGGAGGTGGTGCGGTGAATGTGGAGGTGGTGCGGTGAATGTGGAGGTGGTGCGGTGAATGTGGAGGTGGTGCGGTGAATGTGGAGGTGGTGCGGTGAATGTGGAGGTGGTGCGGTGAATGTGGAGGTGGTGCGGTGAATGTGGAGGTGGTGCGGTGAATGTGGAGGTGGTGCGGTGAATGTGGAGGTGGTGCGGTGAATGTGGAGGTGGTGCGGTGAATGTGGAGGTGGTGCGGTGAATGTGGAGGTGGTGCGGTGAATGTGGAGGTGGTGCGGTGAATGTGGAGGTGGTGCGGTGAATGTGGAGGTGGTGCGGTGAATGTGGAGGTGGTGCGGTGAATGTGGAGTTGGTGCGGTGAATGTGGAGGTGGTGCGATGAATGTGAAAGTGGTGCGGTGAATGTGGAGGTGGTGCGGTGATTGTTGAGGTGGTGCAGTGAATGTAGAGGTGGTGCGGTGAATGTGGAGGTTGTGCGGTGAATGTGGAGGTGGTGCGGTGAATGTGGAGGTGGTGCGGTGAATGTGGAGGTGGTTGCGGTGAATGTGGAGGTGGTGCGGTGAATGTGGAGGTGGTGCGGTGAATGTGGAGGTGGTGCGGTGAATGTGGAGGTGGTGCGGTGAATGTGGAGGTGGTGCGGTGAATGTGGAGGTGGTGCGGTGAATGTGGAGGTGGTGCGGTGAATGTGGAGGTGGTGCGGTGAATGTGGAGGTGGTGCGGTGAATGTGGAGGTGGTGCGATGAATGTGGAGGTGGTGCGGTGAATGTGGAGGTGGTGCGGTGAATGTGGAGGTGGTGCGGTAAATGTGGAGGTGGTGCGGTGAATGTGGAGGTGGTGCGGTGATTGTGGAGGTGGTGCGGTGAATGTAGAGGTGGTGCGGTGAATGTGGAGGTGGTGCGGTGAATGTGGAGGTGGTGCGGTGAATGTGGAGGTGGTGCGGTGAATGTGGGGTGGTGGGTGGATGTGGAGGTGGTGCGGTGAATGTGGGGTGTGCGGTGATGTGGAGGTGGTGCGGTGAATGTGGAGGTGTGCGGTGATGTGGGGGGTGCGGTGAATGTGGAGGTGTTGCGGTGAATGTGGAGGTGTGCGGTGAGTGGAGGTGGTGCGGTGAATGTGGAGGTGGTGAGGTGTATGTGGAGGTGGTGCGGTGAATGTGGAGGTGGTGCGGTGAATGTGGAGGTGGTGCGGTGAATGTGGAGGTGGTGCGGTGAATGTGGAGGTGGTGCGGTGAATGTGGAGGTGGTGCGGTGAATGTGGAGGTGGTGCGGTGAATGTGGAGGTGGTGCGGTGAATGTGGAGGTGGTGCGGTGAATGTGGAGGTGGTGCGGTGAATGTGGAGGTGGTGCGGTGAATGTGGAGGTGGTGCGGTGAATGTGGAGGTGGTGCGGTGAATGTGGAGGTGGTGCGGTGAATGTGGAGGTGGTGCGGTGAATGTGGAGGTGGTGCGGTGAATGTGGAGGTGGTGCGGTGAATGTGGAGGTGGTGCGGTGAATGTGGAGGTGGTGCGGTGAATGTGGAGGTGGTGCGGTGAATGTGGAGGTGGTGCGGTGATTGTGGAGGTGGTGCGGTGAATGTAGAGGTGGTGCGGTGAATGTGGAGGTGGTGCGGTGAATGTGGAGGTGGTGCGGTGAATGTGGAGGTGGTGCGGTGAATGTGGAGGTGGTGCGGTGAATGTGGAGGTGGTGCGGTGAATGTGGAGGTGGTGCGGTGTATGTGGAGGTGGTGCGGTGAATGTGGAGGTGGTGCGGTGAATGTAGAGGTGGTGCGGTGAATGTGGAGGTGGTGCGGTGAATGTGGAGGTGGTGCGGTGATGTGGAGGTGGTGCGGTGAATGTGGAGGTGGTGCGGTGAATGTGGAGGTGGTGCGGTGAATGTGGAGGTGGTGCGGTGAATGTGGAGGTGGTGCGGTGAATGTGGAGGTGGTGCGGTGAAATGTGGAGGTGGTGCGGTGAATGTGGAGGTGGTGCGGTGAATGTGGAGGTGGTGCGGTGAATGTGGAGGTGGTGCGGTGAATGTGGAGGTGGTGCGGTGAATGTGGAGGTGGTGCGGTGAATGTGGAGGTGGTGCGGTGAATGTGGAGGTGGTGCGGTGAATGTGGAGGTGGTGCGGTGAATGTGGAGGTGGTGCGGTGAATGTGGAGGTGGTGCGGTGAATGTGGAGGTGGTGCGGTGAATGTGGAGGTGGTGCGGTGTATGTGGAGGTGGTGCGGTGAATGTGGAGGTGTTGCGGTGAATGTGGAGGTGGTGCGGTGAATGTGGAGGTGGTGCGGTGAATGTGGAGGTGGTGCGGTGAATGTGGAGGTGAGCGATGAATGTGGAGGTGGTGCGGTGAATGTGGAGGTGGTGCGGTGAATGTGGAGGTGGTGCGGTTAATGATGGACGTGGTGCGGTGAATGTGGAGGTGGTGCGGTGAATGTGGAGGTGGTGCAGTGAATGTGGAGGTGGTGCAGTGAATGTGGAGGTGGTGCGGTGAATGTGGAGGTGGTGCGGTGAATGTGGAGGTGGTGCGGTGAATGTGGAGGTGGTGCGGTGATTGTGGAGGTGGTGCGGTGAATGTAGAGGTGGTGCGGTGAATGTGGAGGTGGTGCGGTGAATGTGGAGGTGGTGCGGTAAATGTGGAGGTGGTGCGGTGAATGTGGAGGTGGAGCGGTGAATGTGGAGGTGGTGCGGTAAATGTGGAGGTGGTGCGGTGATTGTGGAGGTGGTGCGGTGAATGTAGAGGTGGTGCGGTGAATGTGGAGGTGGTGCGGTGAATGTGGAGGTGGTGCGGTAAATGTGGAGGTGGTGCGGTGAATGTGGAGGTGGTGCGGTGATTGTGGAGGTGGTGCGGTGAATGTAGAGGTGGTGCGGTGAATGTGGAGGTGGTGCGGTGAATGTGGAGGTGGTGCGGTGAATGTGGAGGTGGTGCGGTGAATGTGGAGGTGGTGCGGTGAATGTGGAGGTGGTGCGGTGAATGTGGAGGTGGTGCGGTGAATGTGGAGGTGGTGCGGTGAATGTGGAGGTGGTGCGGTGAATGTGGAGGTGGTGCGGTGAATGTGGAGGTGGTGCGGTGTATGTGGAGGTGGTGCGGTGAATGTGGAGGTGGTGCGGTGAATGTGGAGGTGGTGCGGTGAATGTGGAGGTGGTGCGGTGAATGTGGAGGTGGTGCGGTGAATGTGGAGGTGGTGCGGTGAATGTGGAGGTGGTGCGGTGAATGTGGAGGTGGTGCGGTGAATGTGGAGGTGGTGCGGTGAATGTGGAGGTGGTGCGGTGAATGTGGAGGTGGTGCGGTGAATGTGGAGGTGGTGCGGTGAATGTGGAGGTGGTGCGGTGAATGTGGAGGTGGTGCGGTGAATGTGGAGGTGGTGCGGTGAATGTGGAGGTGGTGCGGTGAATGTGGAGGTGGTGCGGTGAATGTGGAGGTGGTGCGGTGAATGTGGAGGTGGTGCGGTGAATGTGGAGGTGGTGCGGTGAATGTGGAGGTGGTGCGGTGAATGTGGAGGTGGTGCGGTGAATGTGGAGGTGGTGCGGTGAATGTGGAGGTGGTGCGGTGAATGTGGAGGTGGTGCGGTGAATGTGGAGGTGGTGCGGTGAATGTGGAGGTGGTGCGGTGAATGTGGAGGTGGTGCGGTGAATGTGGAGGTGGTGCGGTGAATGTGGAGGTGGTGCGGTGAATGTGGAGGTGGTGCGGTGAATGTGGAGGTGGTGCGGTGAATGTGGAGGTGGTGCGGTGAATGTGGAGGTGGTGCGGTGAATGTGGAGGTGGTGCGGTGAATGTGGAGGTGGTGCGGTGAATGTGGAGGTGGTGCGGTGAATGTGGAGGTGGTGCGGTGAATGTGGAGGTGGTGCGGTGAATGTGGAGGTGGTGCGGTGAATGTGGAGGTGGTGCGGTGAATGTGGAGGTGGTGCGGTGAATGTGGAGGTGGTGCGGTGAATGTGGAGGTGGTGCGGTGAATGTGGAGGTGGTGCGGTGAATGTGGAGGTGGTGCGGTGAATGTGGAGGTGGTGCGGTGAATGTGGAGGTGGTGCGGTGAATGTGGAGGTGGTGCGGTGAATGTGGAGGTGGTGCGGTGAATGTGGAGGTGGTGCGGTGAATGTGGAGGTGGTGCGGTGAATGTGGAGGTGGTGCGGTGAATGTGGAGGTGGTGCGGTGAATGTGGAGGTGGTGCGGTGAATGTGGAGGTGGTGCGGTGAATGTGGAGGTGGTGCGGTGAATGTGGAGGTGGTGCGGTGAATGTGGAGGTGGTGCGGTGAATGTGGAGGTGGTGCGGTGAATGTGGAGGTGGTGCGGTGAATGTGGAGGTGGTGCGGTGAATGTGGAGGTGGTGCGGTGAATGTGGAGGTGGTGCGGTGAATGTGGAGGTGGTGCGGTGAATGTGGAGGTGGTGCGGTGAATGTGGAGGTGGTGCGGTGAATGTGGAGGTGGTGCGGTGAATGTGGAGGTGGTGCGGTGAATGTGGAGGTGGTGCGGTGAATGTGGAGGTGGTGCGGTGAATGTGGAGGTGGTGCGGTGAATGTGGAGGTGGTGCGGTGAATGTGGAGGTGGTGCGGTGAATGTGGAGGTGGTGCGGTGAATGTGGAGGTGGTGCGGTGAATGTGGAGGTGGTGCGGTGAATGTGGAGGTGGTGCGGTGAATGTGGAGGTGGTGCGGTGAATGTGGAGGTGGTGCGGTGAATGTGGAGGTGGTGCGGTGAATGTGGAGGTGGTGCGGTGAATGTGGAGGTGGTGCGGTGAATGTGGAGGTGGTGCGGTGAATGTGGAGGTGGTGCGGTGAATGTGGAGGTGGTGCGGTGAATGTGGAGGTGGTGCGGTGAATGTGGAGGTGGTGCGGTGAATGTGGAGGTGGTGCGGTGAATGTGGAGGTGGTGCGGTGAATGTGGAGGTGGTGCGGTGAATGTGGAGGTGGTGCGGTGAATGTGGAGGTGGTGCGGTGAATGTGGAGGTGGTGCGGTGAATGTGGAGGTGGTGCGGTGAATGTGGAGGTGGTGCGGTGAATGTGGAGGTGGTGCGGTGAATGTGGAGGTGGTGCGGTGAATGTGGAGGTGGTGCGGTGAATGTGGAGGTGGTGCGGTGAATGTGGAGGTGGTGCGGTGAATGTGGAGGTGGTGCGGTGAATGTGGAGGTGGTGCGGTGAATGTGGAGGTGGTGCGGTGAATGTGGAGGTGGTGCGGTGAATGTGGAGGTGGTGCGGTGAATGTGGAGGTGGTGCGGTGAATGTGGAGGTGGTGCGGTGAATGTGGAGGTGGTGCGGTGAATGTGGAGGTGGTGCGGTGAATGTGGAGGTGGTGCGGTGAATGTGGAGGTGGTGCGGTGAATGTGGAGGTGGTGCGGTGAATGTGGAGGTGGTGCGGTGAATGTGGAGGTGGTGCGGTGAATGTGGAGGTGGTGCGGTGAATGTGGAGGTGGTGCGGTGAATGTGGAGGTGGTGCGGTGAATGTGGAGGTGGTGCGGTGAATGTGGAGGTGGTGCGGTGAATGTGGAGGTGGTGCGGTGAATGTGGAGGTGGTGCGGTGAATGTGGAGGTGGTGCGGTGAATGTGGAGGTGGTGCGGTGAATGTGGAGGTGGTGCGGTGAATGTGGAGGTGGTGCGGTGAATGTGGAGGTGGTGCGGTGAATGTGGAGGTGGTGCGGTGAATGTGGAGGTGGTGCGGTGAATGTGGAGGTGGTGCGGTGAATGTGGAGGTGGTGCGGTGAATGTGGAGGTGGTGCGGTGAATGTGGAGGTGGTGCGGTGAATGTGGAGGTGGTGCGGTGAATGTGGAGGTGGTGCGGTGAATGTGGAGGTGGTGCGGTGAATGTGGAGGTGGTGCGGTGAATGTGGAGGTGGTGCGGTGAATGTGGAGGTGGTGCGGTGAATGTGGAGGTGGTGCGGTGAATGTGGAGGTGGTGCGGTGAATGTGGAGGTGGTGCGGTGAATGTGGAGGTGGTGCGGTGAATGTGGAGGTGGTGCGGTGAATGTGGAGGTGGTGCGGTGAATGTGGAGGTGGTGCGGTGAATGTGGAGGTGGTGCGGTGAATGTGGAGGTGGTGCGGTGAATGTGGAGGTGGTGCGGTGAATGTGGAGGTGGTGCGGTGAATGTGGAGGTGGTGCGGTGAATGTGGAGGTGGTGCGGTGAATGTGGAGGTGGTGCGGTGAATGTGGAGGTGGTGCGGTGAATGTGGAGGTGGTGCGGTGAATGTGGAGGTGGTGCGGTGAATGTGGAGGTGGTGCGGTGAATGTGGAGGTGGTGCGGTGAATGTGGAGGTGGTGCGGTGAATGTGGAGGTGGTGCGGTGAATGTGGAGGTGGTGCGGTGAATGTGGAGGTGGTGCGGTGAATGTGGAGGTGGTGCGGTGAATGTGGAGGTGGTGCGGTGAATGTGGAGGTGGTGCGGTGAATGTGGAGGTGGTGCGGTGAATGTGGAGGTGGTGCGGTGAATGTGGAGGTGGTGCGGTGAATGTGGAGGTGGTGCGGTGAATGTGGAGGTGGTGCGGTGAATGTGGAGGTGGTGCGGTGAATGTGGAGGTGGTGCGGTGAATGTGGAGGTGGTGCGGTGAATGTGGAGGTGGTGCGGTGAATGTGGAGGTGGTGCGGTGAATGTGGAGGTGGTGCGGTGAATGTGGAGGTGGTGCGGTGAATGTGGAGGTGGTGCGGTGAATGTGGAGGTGGTGCGGTGAATGTGGAGGTGGTGCGGTGAATGTGGAGGTGGTGCGGTGAATGTGGAGGTGGTGCGGTGAATGTGGAGGTGGTGCGGTGAATGTGGAGGTGGTGCGGTGAATGTGGAGGTGGTGCGGTGAATGTGGAGGTGGTGCGGTGAATGTGGAGGTGGTGCGGTGAATGTGGAGGTGGTGCGGTGAATGTGGAGGTGGTGCGGTGAATGTGGAGGTGGTGCGGTGAATGTGGAGGTGGTGCGGTGAATGTGGAGGTGGTGCGGTGAATGTGGAGGTGGTGCGGTGAATGTGGAGGTGGTGCGGTGAATGTGGAGGTGGTGCGGTGAATGTGGAGGTGGTGCGGTGAATGTGGAGGTGGTGCGGTGAATGTGGAGGTGGTGCGGTGAATGTGGAGGTGGTGCGGTGAATGTGGAGGTGGTGAGGTGGTGCGGTGAATGTGGAGGTGGTGCGGTGAATGTGGAGGTGGTGCGGTGAATGTGGAGGTGGTGCGGTGAATGTGGAGGTGGTGCGGTGAATGTGGAGGTGGTGCGGTGAATGTGGAGGTGGTGCGGTGAATGTGGAGGTGGTGCGGTGAATGTGGAGGTGGTGCGGTGAATGTGGAGGTGGTGCGGTGAATGTGGAGGTGGTGCGGTGAATGTGGAGGTGGTGCGGTGAATGTGGAGGTGGTGCGGTGAATGTGGAGGTGGTGCGGTGAATGTGGAGGTGGTGCGGTGAATGTGGAGGTGGTGCGGTGAATGTGGAGGTGGTGCGGTGAATGTGGAGGTGGTGCGGTGAATGTGGAGGTGGTGCGGTGAATGTGGAGGTGGTGCGGTGAATGTGGAGGTGGTGCGGTGAATGTGGAGGTGGTGCGGTGAATGTGGAGGTGGTGCGGTGAATGTGGAGGTGGTGCGGTGAATGTGGAGGTGGTGCGGTGAATGTGGAGGTGGTGCGGTGAATGTGGAGGTGGTGCGGTGAATGTGGAGGTGGTGCGGTGAATGTGGAGGTGGTGCGGTGAATGTGGAGGTGGTGCGGTGAATGTGGAGGTGGTGCGGTGAATGTGGAGGTGGTGCGGTGAATGTGGAGGTGGTGCGGTGAATGTGGAGGTGGTGCGGTGAATGTGGAGGTGGTGCGGTGAATGTGGAGGTGGTGCGGTGAATGTGGAGGTGGTGCGGTGAATGTGGAGGTGGTGCGGTGAATGTGGAGGTGGTGCGGTGAATGTGGAGGTGGTGCGGTGAATGTGGAGGTGGTGCGGTGAATGTGGAGGTGGTGCGGTGAATGTGGAGGTGGTGCGGTGAATGTGGAGGTGGTGCGGTGAATGTGGAGGTGGTGCGGTGAATGTGGAGGTGGTGCGGTGAATGTGGAGGTGGTGCGGTGAATGTGGAGGTGGTGCGGTGAATGTGGAGGTGGTGCGGTGAATGTGGAGGTGGTGCGGTGAATGTGGAGGTGGTGCGGTGAATGTGGAGGTGGTGCGGTGAATGTGGAGGTGGTGCGGTGAATGTGGAGGTGGTGCGGTGAATGTGGAGGTGGTGCGGTGAATGTGGAGGTGGTGCGGTGAATGTGGAGGTGGTGCGGTGAATGTGGAGGTGGTGCGGTGAATGTGGAGGTGGTGCGGTGAATGTGGAGGTGGTGCGGTGAATGTGGAGGTGGTGCGGTGAATGTGGAGGTGGTGCGGTGAATGTGGAGGTGGTGCGGTGAATGTGGAGGTGGTGCGGTGAATGTGGAGGTGGTGCGGTGAATGTGGAGGTGGTGCGGTGAATGTGGAGGTGGTGCGGTGAATGTGGAGGTGGTGCGGTGAATGTGGAGGTGGTGCGGTGAATGTGGAGGTGGTGCGGTGAATGTGGAGGTGGTGCGGTGAATGTGGAGGTGGTGCGGTGAATGTGGAGGTGGTGCGGTGAATGTGGAGGTGGTGCGGTGAATGTGGAGGTGGTGCGGTGAATGTGGAGGTGGTGCGGTGAATGTGGAGGTGGTGCGGTGAATGTGGAGGTGGTGCGGTGAATGTGGAGGTGGTGCGGTGAATGTGGAGGTGGTGCGGTGAATGTGGAGGTGGTGCGGTGAATGTGGAGGTGGTGCGGTGAATGTGGAGGTGGTGCGGTGAATGTGGAGGTGGTGCGGTGAATGTGGAGGTGGTGCGGTGAATGTGGAGGTGGTGCGGTGAATGTGGAGGTGGTGCGGTGAATGTGGAGGTGGTGCGGTGAATGTGGAGGTGGTGCGGTGAATGTGGAGGTGGTGCGGTGAATGTGGAGGTGGTGCGGTGAATGTGGAGGTGGTGCGGTGAATGTGGAGGTGGTGCGGTGAATGTGGAGGTGGTGCGGTGAATGTGGAGGTGGTGCGGTGAATGTGGAGGTGGTGCGGTGAATGTGGAGGTGGTGCGGTGAATGTGGAGGTGGTGCGGTGAATGTGGAGGTGGTGCGGTGAATGTGGAGGTGGTGCGGTGAATGTGGAGGTGGTGCGGTGAATGTGGAGGTGGTGCGGTGAATGTGGAGGTGGTGCGGTGAATGTGGAGGTGGTGCGGTGAATGTGGAGGTGGTGCGGTGAATGTGGAGGTGGTGCGGTAAATGTGGACACTACATTAGTAGGATACCATGACATGGACACTTGAGTATTAGGATACCATGACATGGACACTACAATAGTATGATACCATGGCATGGACACTATATAAGTAGGATACCATGACATGGACACTACAATAGTAGGATACCATGACATGGACACTTGAGTATTAGGATACCATGACATGGACACTACAATAGTAGGATACCATGACATGGACACTACAATAGTAGAATACCATGACATAGACACTTCAATAGTAGAATACCATGACATGGACACTACAATTGTAGGATACCATGACATTGACACTATAATAGTAGGATACCATGACATGGACACTTCAATAGTAGGATACAATGACATGGACACTAAGTAGTAGGATACCATGCCATGGACGCTACTATAGTACCATACCATGACATGGACACTACTATAGTAGGATACCCTGACATGGATACTACAATAGTTGGATACCATGACATGGAAACTACAATAGTAGGAAACCATGACATGGACACTATGATAGTAGGATACCTTGACATGGACACTACAATATTAGGATACCATGACATGGAAAACTACAATAGTAGGATACCATGACACGGAAACTAGAGTAGTAGGATACCATGACATGAACACTACAATAGTAGGATAGCATGACATTGACACTACAATAGTAGGATACCTGACATGGACACTACAATAGTAGGATACCATGACATGGACACTACAATAGTAGAATACCATGACATGGACACTACATTTGTAGGATACCTTGACATTGACACTATAATAGTAGGATACCATTACAAGGACACTACAATAGTAGGATACAATGACATGGACACTAGAGTAGTAGGATACCATGACATGGATACTACTATAGTACCATAACATGACATGGACACTACTATAGTAAGATACAATCACATGAGTACTACAATAGTAGGATACCATGACATTGACACTACAATAGTAGGATACCATGACATGGACACTACATTAGTATGATACCATGATTTGGACACTACATTAGTAGGATACCATGACATAGACACTATAATAATAGGATACCATGACATGGACACTACATTAGTAGTATACCAGGGCATGGACACCATAATAGTAGAATACCATGACATGGACACTACAATAGTAAGAAACCATGACATGGAATCTAGAGTAGTAGGATACCATGTCATGGACACTACATTAGTAGGATACTATGACTTGGACACTACATTAGTAGGATACCATGACATAGACACTACAGAACTTGGATACCATGACATGGACACTACAGTGGTAGGATACCATTATATGAACACTACAGTAGTAGGATACCTTGACATGGACACTACAATAGTTGGATACCATGACATGGACACTACAGTAGTAGAATACCATGACATGAACACTATATAAGTAGGATACCACGACATGGACACTACAGTAGTAGGATACAATGAAATGGACATTACAGTACTAGGATACCATGACATAGACACTAACGTGGTAGGATACCATGACATGGACATTATAATAGTAGGTTACCATGACATGGATACTACAATAGTAGGATAACATGACATGGACAGTATAATAGTAGGATACCATGACATGGACATTATAATAATAGGATACAATGACATGGACACTACAGTAGTAGGATACTGTGGCAGAGTCGTTGTCTAGGGGTTGAGGTCCCCCCTTAGCCACAGATATTTACCACGTAGACGGGTAAAAGACTTAGCAACGCTGGGTTGTTTTCTTTCAACATAAGTTTAATGACATCCAGAAGCTTTGAACATATTTATGGTACAGTACAATTGGCAGTTTACAGTTGATGGTCATACCATCCAGAGTCCTCGGCCCAGCTTGACCGGATTGGACCACGTTCACAAAACTCCACACTCTATCGTACGTCTTTCACCTGCCTGCTACTTGGCAACTTAACACTCTCTCCGCGACACACAATGTGACCCCTATTATACCCCCGTCTTGTCCGACCGGTTTTTGACTGGACCCTGGGTCAATCACCATGTCTCCCTTTGACCGTGGTCCTGTCAATTCATTACAACTTGCACGTACCTTGAGTTCACTTGCCCCCGTTCCACGACCCCAACTTCAATCCCAAAAATATTATCATTATTCTTCATAATTTTCAACAAATTATCATCAACATAGAAGATACAATACCAATTCCGTGTTATTTACGGCGCCCTCCTATACCGTAATACTCAGACAAATGAGTATGCATCAAAATAACAGTCATTGTTTTTGATGTTGGAACATTTCGTATCTTTCCCATTCTAAACAAGAAACGACCCTTATTAGCATTACCAAGAGCGTACCCTCAAATTTGGTAACTACTATCATTTGTCATTGTCCCAGGCTTAATTATTAGCTATTTTGATCATTCTTGTACTCACCCCTACAAAATCTGTCAGTATACTGGCAGTCTTAGTGGGACTAAAATCAGTCTTTGTCTGTCCCACTCCCATTGCCACCTCTATCCTCTGCGATCCTCCCTGTCGCTACCTCTATGACTTTTTCGGTTAAGTATACCTCCGCCTCTGAAATTTCCCCGATCACTCCTGTCACCCCCTCCACGACTTATCATGTTAGCTTTACCTCCGCCCTTGAAATCTCGCCAATAACTTCGGTCACTACATTTGAATTTTCCTCCCTGACCTCTTTTGAATTGTACTCTTTGACCCGAAGGGCTGACCATTGCGTCCAAAATTGTACCAACGCACGAGCTAACCACCCAATTAAGTGTGTTCAACCGGACCCCAATTATTAACAAAACCACTATTCTCCACAAACCGGCCGTAAGCCTGTCCAGTGAGTATTTGTCCGTCATGGTTTTATGCATTCTGGCCAGTCTAGGTCACACTGTGTCATTGTTATTGTTTCTGTGTAGCTCTTTGTTTGCCCTGTTGTGTCCTTGGAGGTTATACGCGTCACCTTTGTTCAGCAACTCACACCAGTGTCTAGCTGAGCCCCCGTCATATTGTTGTATGGCTCCACTGTAGGGTTTCTTTTTAAGTTGCTTGTTTTTATCCCTAAGTGGGCTATCTGCTCTTAGCTCAGTAGCTTCAATATCCTCCTGATCTCCATCAAAAAGTTTGCTATACTCTAGAAACTCAGTAGTACACTCAATGTTTCCATCATTATCTTCATTCTTTTCATTAATTCCCGCACTACGTTTTCTATCCTCTAAGGTGCGGTGAATGTGGAGGTGGTGCGGTGAATGTGGAGGTGGTGCGGTGAATGTGGAGGTGGTGCGGTGAATGTGGAGGTGGTGCGGTAAATGTGGAGGAGGTGCGGTGAATGTGGAGGTGGTGCGGTAAATGTGGAGGTGGTGCGGTGATTGTGGAGGTGGTGCGATGAATGTGGAGGTTGTGCGGTGAATGTGGAGGTGGTGCGGTGAATGTGGAGGTGGTGCGGTGAATGTGGAGGTGGTACGGTAAATGTGGAGGTGGTGCGGTGAATGTGGAGGTGGTGCGGTGAATGTGGAGGTGGTCCGCAGAATGTAGAGGTGGTGCGGTGAATGTGGAGGTGGTGCGGTGAATGTGGAGGTGGTGCGGTGAATGTGGAGGTGGAGCTATTAAAGTGTCCATGTCATTGTATCCTACTACTGTAGTGTCCGTGTCATGGTATCCTACTATTGTAGTGTCTATGTCTGTTACCTTTCTATCTTTGTCCTTAATTATTTTAAGCCAGCTGGATTTTTCTTCATCATTTTGAGCCAGTAGTTTGTACATTTCGGCAATTCTCATTCTTAAGTTCATTGATTCAACTTCAGTTTCCTCTATTTTTAATCTGTGTTTGATGTCAACTTTTTCGAGATCCGTTAGTCTAGTTTCAACCTTGTTCAATGTTGACTCTAGTTTACTTACTGTCTCTTTGTGTTCCTTTAATTCATTCTCTCTAAGGTTCAGATTATTTCTCAATTCACTAATGAGTTTATTACTTTCTTCCCTGGCTATCTCGCCAGCTGCCGGTTCTGCCACCTTAACTTCTTTCGTTACATACGGCTCTTCCCAAAATAAGCTGGCTATTCCATATAATTCTTCCTGACAGTTACTCTCGTTACTTTTTAAAGCTCCCTGTTTAATTCTACGTTTTCTTCTTTTCTCTTCATCATTTTCTAACATTTTCTCCTGTCTCTTTTCGTATTGTCGCTGCTTCTTTTCATCTTTTTTCTGTCGCAGTCTTTGTCTTTCTTCGTTTTGTCTCAATGATTCTTTATCTTCTTGCTCCCACTTTAACCGTACCTCTTCAATTTTTTTTAACCACCAGCTATCTTCCCTTTCACCCTTTTCCTTCCCTTTATTAGCAGTCACTACATTAGTTAATTGACCCTGCTTTATCTTCTTTTCGTTCTTATGTGTGCTCCTTTCTAAAGTATCACTAGCATAATAATTTATTGTATCATTTGCTTCATCATATTCCACTCGTGTGACTTTCTCTACATCTCCGATTCCTTCAGTCTTCTCATCACAGTCATTCTGAACTTCTATTTCTTCCGATTTAATTTCACCCTTTGTCCCAGCTATTAAGGCGTCTATAACTGAATGATCATCTCTCTTCTCTGGCTCAGGAGTGTTTTCCTTGGTCTCTTTTCCTACCGCCCCCATCCTAATTTCATCTCTGACTTGTTCGGCATAATTCTTTTCGGGTTCTACCACTTTATTGTCTGTTTCTTTAACATTTTTTTCAGGTTTTACAGGGTTCTTGTCCGTTTCTTTACCATTGTTGACATTTTCAACAACTTTCTTGTCCGACTGCGTAATCGTTTTCCCCCTTGCTAATTCTTTCCTGACTTTTTCCTTTCTTCCTTTCTTTTTGCTAGCGGCAGCAGTGTCTATCGAAATTTTCCTAGTAGTGGAATTCAAATCGCTTTTGGAAAAGTTTTTATTTTCAATTTCGGCTACCCCTTTTTGACATTTCAACTCCGGTTTCTCAGTCACGTGTTTGGTTCTCGATTTATATCTTTTCTTTGGTCCCGAAGTGGTTTGAGTAATTAGAACGTTATTATTTGTACCTATCTTGTCTTCCTCTTTAACTCCTCTATACATTTCATCGGCCATTTCTAGTTCTCTTTGTCTCTCCCTTTCTAACCTTCTTGACTCCTCCGCCCTTTCTTCTTTCCGTTTCTCTCTTTCCTCATCTTCCTCCCTCCTCTTCTACTCTTTCCTCATCTCCTCCCTCTTCTTTCTATCTCTTTCCTCATCTTCCTCCCTCTTGTACGCCTCTATAACCCATCTCTTAGCCTCCTCCCCTTCAAATCCCAGCTCCCGGGCACTTTGTTTAAGTTTTTCTACATTAGGCAACCACATTTTAATGTTTCTATATTAATAGTCACTCTACGGTCACAATATAAAATTCGTCCACCGTCTTTTGACTCTCACCTTTACACTCAAAATTTTCTAACTATCTAATATTTTTACAATATTTTACAATTCAAAATTTCATCAAAAAGTACTTACTATCATGGGAAATCCACACTCACATAATAACCATACATAAGAAAACACATTACACCAGGGCAGTATCAATATCCATAGGTAAGAAAATCACAAAGTCACCGACTTCACTGTCACGTATTACTGAGGTTGTAACCTCGAGGTTGTCCTGGCTGTATTCAGCTTCTCCAACGTGTTACTGTCATAGTTAGTGTTCGTTATTCCTTCGATGCTCCTCCGGGTGCAGTTTGCATGGCCTCCATTGCTGCGTCTATAACCCCACTGCTTCGTCTGTCTTCAATACCACTGCTCCGGCTGTCTTCAACATCACTGCTCCGGCTGTCTTCAGCAGTACTGCTACGGCTGTCTTCCCCACCACTTCTATGGCTCCAGCTGTCTTCAACACCACTGGTCTCGTCGTTACGAGGCGTAAGCCCTACGCTCTCGTGAAGATCTTGATATCAGTATGGCTAGTACGTGCCTTGATGTGCTGCGTTGGCTCGAACCGATGGCTCGATTTTTCGGCGGGCCCCCACTGTGGCGGAGTCGTTGTCTAGGGGTTGAGGTCCCCCCTTAGCCACAGATATTTACCACGTAGACGGGTAAAAGACTTAGCAACGCTGGGTTGTTTTCTTTCAACATAAGTTTAATGACATCCAGAAGCTTTGAACATAGTTATGGTACAGTACAATTGGCAGTTTACAGTTGATGGTCATACCATCCAGAGTCCTCGGCCCAGCTTGACCGGATTGGACTACGTTCACAAACTCCACACTCTATCGTACGTCTTTCACCTGTCTGCTACTTGGCAACTTAACAATCTCCCAGCGACACACAATGTGACCCATTTTATACCCCCGTCTTGTCCGACTGGTTTTTGACTGGCCCCTGGGTCAATCACCATGTCTCCCTTTGACCGTGGTCCTGTCAATTCATTACAACTTGCACGTACCTTGAGTTCACCCGCCCCCCCGTTCCACGAGGACAAGTGTTCACAACCCCATTTATGCGTAGTCATCCCCACACCACAACATCTGACCGTAACAGCAACCTTTATGCAAATATAATATATGGTAGATATATCATGTATAGATGTGCTGTAATTAATTATTTTTTTAATGATACATTTAAAAATAGAGAATACTCACAGTTAATAAAATTTGTTCTAGAAAAATCTCCCATTTTTTGCCTGGTGCTACAGAATGGTGTAATGCCAGACAAATTTAGGTTAGGTGTTGAAACTGGGTCAATGTCTTGGCCCATTTCTTGCTGTGCTGACATTAAGTCAGGAATACTGTCAGATGCTGCCATCTTTGAGTTCCAGTATCTTTGCTGAGTTCTTTCTTTAGCAGGTTTGTAACCAGGTCCAAAATTACTCTGAAACTGGTTAGTTTCATAGGGTGCACCTGAGTCTGAGTTCTTCTGAGGGGTGTGGAACTTAGTACAACTGTCAACAGGTTCTGAGCCATTCAATTCATTTCTGTCTGTTTCTGATGATAGCAGGTCCCCTTTCTGGTTGATGTAACTTGATGGTCTGTATCCTGGACCATAAGCATCTACTAAATTTGATGGTACTGTCACTGTTTTATGTTGGAGTGTAACAAAGTCCTCTCTGTTCAGTGACCTCGTTTGCAACATATCCTCACTTTGAACTACTTGATTCACATGACACTCAAGAGTTGCCTCTCCTGATCTGTTGTGGCCTTTTCTTTGGTTGTCGCTGGTTACAACAAAACTTGAGTTCATTCCCTTGTTTCTACCAAAACTTAAATTATGCAGATGACTTTGTTCCAGCAGCTCTTGTTCAATATTAGAACCTGTGATATCAAGGCAAGATTTACTCTTGGTAAAACCTTTGTGAGGACTTTGAGAAACTACTTCATTTTCATTAAAAAAACAGCATCCAGCTGGGTTCTCTGTTTCACATCCTGATCGTTTCACTTCGTCACAAGCACCCTCAGTATTTCTATTTGGATATGATTCATCATCATCTTCATGACCGAAATCTGTAGTCATACCATTCTGGTAAAACACCCTAGTAACAGTACGATTGTCTGGCCCAAATGCTGTCTCATATCTGGAAACTTTCAAGTTAGGAGTGGAACCAAATTTTCTTAAAATTCCTGATTTATTTAAGTTGGATCCATTAAACATTTCAGCAGCTGAGTGAGTTGTTCTGGACAAAAATCTCTGGCTCTGCAGCTTTGAAAAAATATCCTTGTTAGAAGAGAAAGCTTTGCTGTGTTTGTTACTTTGACTGAGTATGTCCATTCCGTCTGTACTAGGAAAAACAGATCTATTGTTATAGCTGCCATGTGTTCTGTCCATGTGACTCACAAATCTAAGATCTTCTTGAGTTCCAAACCACTGTCTAGAAATGCTTGAAGGTTTCAGTTCCAGATTGGAAGTATAATGAGGTTCAGTGTTGTCAAGCAAACAGTATTTCTTGGTAAGATTCAATATAATATTTTCCAGGGAAGCAGATGTCCAAAGACTTGTAGCCCCACTGCACTCTTCCTCAGCCCCTTGATGTGGTGAAGAGTGACGAGGTTGGTTGTTACCAGCCATTACTAAATGTGAATTAAAAAATAATTTTGTCAAATTTTATATTGAGACATTTTTATGAAATAAAGGGAAATATAGATTTACAGTAAAAAAAAATGAAGTGTTGCAAAATTATTACCAAAAACATTTGTGATGACATCGTATAGACTGAAGGGAATAAGAGGTTCTTCCAGGCCAAGGAAATAATCCTTGACCACACCAAAGACATCTTTCTCAAACCCTGGATAGCTTGGTAGGCCTGGTTCTGGTGGTTCTGGCCCTAGTCAAATAATAGAAACATCAGATCGTTTGCTTCTTTAACGCAAGAGACTATGTTTTACAGATGTAACGTAAAGGTTTATCTAAGGTTTATTGAAATTATTGATTTCTGAAGACTTAGACTTACAGCGAGCCAGACACCTCATGGCTGACATGACCCATTGGGGTAGTTGATCTTTGCTATCAATGTTTGTTACAATACCACTCTTGTTGAGGTAGATACAGTTGTGCATGACATTGTAGCCATCAATATCTTCTGAGCTTATAATATCACCAAGTTTGTTGACACCCAAAGTTTTCTTCAGTCTAAAAAAACATTATTTTAAAGAAGAGAAAAAATTATTGATGAATACAACAATATTGAGTTCTGCAAATATCTACAACTTAATAATTTGACTGCTTGATGTAAGTCGCATATATTTAAATAAAATCAATAGTAAAGACAACATTATTATGAATATTTTGAAAATTAAAATGTTAACCAACCTCAAATACAAAAAATTCAAGAAATTTGAGATTATTTTATAGAGAATCTAGTTTCTTAATATTAATATGCTCAAGTAACAAGATCAGTCATTAATATAATTTTTATCTTTAAATTTTACTAAAGCTGGTTTTTATTTTTTAAGTCTTTAAAAAAAATGTATAATTATATATTTAGAAAGAGCATTCTGCTAAGAGCACCACAAGAATGAAAGAAAATACCGCTGGATGTAAACTGTCTTCCATGTTTCTTTAATCTCTCTAGTTGTCAGAACCCTACTAATCAGACGACAAGGGGGATAGGTCTCTGTTTCTTCCACTTCTTTATTCTTGGGAGCCTTTTCTTTCTTCAAAATGGATAACTTTCTGGTAAGTTTAGATGCTTTATTTTGTTCAGGGGCATTACTGGCCAAAGTGGCTTTCAGTGGCTCTTGTTTATCATGTTTGTGATGAAATGGTAACCTGTCTTTTGGTGTAAATCTGTTGACATCAGCATCATTCCTTGGAGCAAGCGGGAGACGAAAAATTTTCATCTTGGAAGGTGAGGCTGGGAGAAACCTGATAAATTTTGAGAAAAAAAAACACCACTGGTACCAAATCTGCCTAGTAAATAAATTGTCTCTCACCTTACATACCCTTTCTTATTTATTAGGGTTAAATATCAAGATCATCATTTTCCTTGTAAAGTTGTTAAAAAGACAAACAATTTGCAGAAACTTACTTATAAAGTCTATTTTCTTGAACATCTTGCTTATGTCGCATATTTTTAGTGACTTTAACTTCATCAAATATGCCAGCTTTATACAATTTGTTGAGCAAAGATAGGGCTTTTTCTCTGAAATTATTAAAAACAAAAATTCAAAATTATTTTTCAATTGTTTGAAAATGCAACAGTTTTCTAAAAAAGGTATATATTATAAAGCAAACTGGAATCAAAACCATTAAAGTTGCAACTAAAAGCTTTTGACTCTTTTTGGTTGTCAACATTTGTGTGATGTGATATTACTGATCCAAGTGTTTGAATAGCAGATAAAAGATATCTCTTAGAATAATATCTACTGCATAAAAGTCAATTATTTGAAATGCTTTATCTTAAAAATCAAAATTTTTAACATTTATGTTTGACTTAAGTTGACACAACTTTTATAGAGATAAACATGTTTGCAAACCTTTCTTTCCAAATTAACAATCAAACATTTCTCTGGCTGATAAACGTAGCTTTTGTGTACCATCATGTCATTTTATGTTTTGTTTAATTAAGATCTTAATATATTAAATTGAATGCATTTATAAATATATGCGTTACTATTTTTATGTCAAGCATGGTGAGCCCAGCTACTCTGCGCTATATAAGTTCTTAAATAATTATTATAATAACCAAAAAAACCTGCCTCGAGACATCTTCATTAAATTTTTTACTGCCCTTTAAGTATTGCAAAAGCCAGTCAACAGCAGATGACCCAGAGAAACAATTGTCAAAAGTCTTCATATATCTTCTATGCCGACCACAAGGCAAATACTGACGAAAAGCAGAAATCACATCATTCCACTGAAATAAAAAGTAATTCATATGCTCATGATAATACAAAATTGATCATAACATAGTTATTCTTTTACTTACTACCAACGTCACTCATATATTATATAATAGCATAAAAATTAATCAAATCAAATTGAATTGGCTGACTTCAAATATGATTTTGTTCAAGTTTGTGGATATTAAATTTATAGCTGTTTCATTTAGGTCCTAATTTCTTGAAATTAAAATGGGATTCCATTTTTTTTAAAATTGGCAGCTTTTGTAGTTGGTAAGTGTTATTTGCACGGTTTTGGCAGTGCAAATTCAAATAACGGAGTGATTATTCACACAGCTGTGGGAATATTGTCCAGCAATATTCACACAGTCGCGCATGCGCATTGGTGTCCATTTGAATGAGAAATAATAATAGTATTAAAAAATGCATGGTAATCGTAAGCGTCGCTAGAGGAGTGGTTAGGAACAGGATAAATTATTCATTTTTGATGGTGGATCGAATCCCTGAGCGGTCAGTGATTTTTTTTTAAAAAATTTAAAACCACAAGGAAGGTGCTTGCAGTTTGTATTACTTATTTTTATGAAATTCCCACAAACATTGTGTTTTATTATCTTTCGCCTTTAACCCATGAAAACAATTAGTTTGTTATATGTGTGTTTGTGTTGAATCATAGTTGAATGTAATTGCATTTAAATTTAGATGATATAGTTTTTGACTTTTGAAGTTTTTCAGACATAGTAACATAGCTTAATGACATTGGTACTTTTCAGATTTAGTACGCACATTCTTAATCCTAAGGTGAAGCATTCATGCTATATACATATAACATATATAGCTTTATAATAAATAACTTCTATATACTATAACAATTACAATTTTGAAAAAAAAAGTTTTTTATACCAACTACTAGTTTTAGTTTAGGAATAAAATAATATAGCCTACTATGAGTTAGTATACAGTTTTGTCCAACTATATGAATTCTTTTCAAGATGAATTCAAGTTAATAAAGTTCATGAAATATAGAATGAGAATATGAAGTTAAATGCAATGGAACTATTAAAAATGGTTTTAGAACAGTTAAATCCATGGTATTTTGGCATGCAGGTCCGCACAGATTCTTGTTCAAATTGATTGCAAATAAAATATTCCAATCACTAAGTTGAAGGATGGTTAAAATGACAAAATATTTTTATACCCTACACCAACACATCTATAGCTGTCAATAAGCAATCCTACATAAATAACTAGCAGCAATAAATGAGATATTCCCATATAAATATATTACATTGGGGCCGTCCATAAAGTACGTCACGCTCCAGAGGGGGGATGGGGTGTAAGAAAGTGTGACAGGGGAGGGGGGTCCATCCATGTGTGACGTCACGCGGTTTTATATTAAATTTTGATTATTTTGTTATAATAAAAAACAGAATTTTTGGTCGAAAGTGTGACGTACTTAAGGGGGGTTTGCGAGATGTGTGACAATTTGTGACAGGGGGGGGGGTAAAAATTGTCAAAAATAGCGTGACGTACTTTATGGACGGCCCCATTATCAAACGGTTGGGGGGGGGGTAGAAAATGTCACTTTATGACTGGCTTCAAAAGATAGCAAAATGACCGGTACTAAGATTAGGGGCCATTGATTAAATGACGTCACGCACCTTAAAAAAGGGGGGAGGGGTTAAGTGTTGAAGAAATGAGGCGTCACATCAAAAAGCGCAACTTCAAATAAAAGCTCCTCTTAAATATTGGATTGCTTACAGTTTATTTATTGACGTTTTACGTGGATTCACGAGTGTTACGATATTAGAGTCTAGACTTAAACATACATACTTAATGATACTAACATAGACATAACAAAAAAGTTACTTGAAAAATGCTCAGTTTCAAATAGAAAAAAAACTATAAATATATTTAATTTCCATATCAATTGTATTATCGTATGATGAAGAAGGATGGCTAGAAAACGTCCAGTCATTTGATGACTGACTTCAACAAATAGCAAAATGACGGGTACTAAGATTAGACGTAATAACTACAAATCAGTAATTTCAGTAATCGAATATTTTTCTCAAACTCAAAAGGTTAACACAAAGACAAAAACAATTAAATGTTATTATTACAACTATTAATAATACTTTAAATGTCCCCATGCCTATTCTTCTATGAAATATTTTGATAATCGTAATGAATAATGATGTTCATGTATAGCCTATTCTACTATAGGCTATACATTATTAATAAGCCTAATTATAATTTACGAATTAAATACAATAGGCATTAGCTATTAATACTATTAGCCTATCGACTTATAGTTATAGACTAAAGATTAGTATGCTTTTAATTTTAAGTCACTATAACTATAACTGTAACTCTTTTTTTTTGCTGTGGCTGTGTGAATAACGCTGGACAATATTCCCACAGCTGTGTGAATATTGCTGGACAATATTCCCACAGCTGTGTGAATAATGCTGGACAATATTCCCACAGCTGTGTGAATAACGCTTGCCTTCAAATAATGTCCAACATTATCTGCACGGTTTACCGTGCGGATAATGCCTAGCGTTATTTGCACTGCCGCGCGGTTTTCACCACGAGAATGATGCCAAATTCTTATTACTAACTGTTTATTATTTATGTCATTTATGTATCATTGTTATTGTTCATTGTTTAATGACATATTTTGGTTTGGAAGGCATAAAAATAATTAAATTGTCATTTTAACCGTCTTTCGAGTGACTGGAATCTTATATTTTTATCCATTTTAGCAATAATCAATAATCTGAGCGGACCTACATATCGTTAGTTAATAATTAATTAATTAGTAATACTAATACTATGATGGACTAGACTGACTAGAGTAAGAGAAGACTAAAACTAAAACTTCTAAAATTTGAAAATATATTTGTAAATGTAATTAAAATTATAATAATAAATATTACCACACGCGTCGCCTTGTAAGGTCCAATATATGTAGGATCAACTGGTTTGTGACAGCTATCCATAATTCAATTGAAATTCAGATTGAATTAGCACAAATTTTAATTCATTTATGTCAAGATTGTCTATTTTTACACAAACACTCCTCTTGTCATAATTTCTGGACTCACTGCAGTCACAAGAAATCATTAGATCTAAACACATTCATCTTAAAAAACAAACTCTAAACGTTGATTGGTTAGATAAAAATAGTATTGGGGATTCCTAAATCTCTCATTGGTCACACTATGAAATGCATTTTAAGTAAACTTCCGCAAATTTCCAAATTCCAAATCAAAAGTTCACTTGGCTTTCAAATAAAACAAACAAATATATGAATATCTAGGTCTCAACGTTCTCGTAGTAGGATGAAAAATTTACATATTGATTAGTTTATTCAATCAAATAAAAAACACATTTTTATTTCGTATATTTTTGTATATTTTACATTAGAAATATATTTGTTTCGTTATTATTCTATGTGAAGAAAATAAGATGGAAAATAATAAAAATACAACTACGGGTTAATAAACATGGCGATCAAAATGGAAGGACCACTGAGTAAGTGGACAAATGTTATGAAAGGGTGGCAGTATCGATGGTTTGTCCTAGATGATTCGTCGGGTCTTCTTTCATATTATACTGTAAGTCAGATAGATATCATTTGTGCACGAATAGTAACTGTTAAGCGAATTAGTCTGAAAAGGATTTACGTTGTCATCAACTTTAAAACTGTGACAGGTCGTAAAAAAGGGGGGTGGGGCAGGATCCTTTTAAATTTATACTATTATAATAAGATTAACTAATTTCTACTGCTATTAGTTAATCGTTAATTACCGCAGCCCTACTTATTAAATAACCCATTGCCAGCAGATAATGTAGCACTTAAAAATCCTGATTCCATACAAAATATTTTTATAGGCTAATTATAATACGAAGTGTCTGCTGCTACGACAAAGTAACGGCAGACAACTCGACGGGCTGTTGCTAGTGCTACGACATGTCGTAACACAAGCAACATCCCGCCGAGTTGTCTGCTGCTACGACTAGTCGTAAAAAATATGCTGTATTTTAATTATGCTAATACTAATACTTTAAAAATACAAAATAGTTATCATAATAAAACTTCATGATTACTAGGTAAGCCGGATAATGAATTTTAAAGGTTAAAAAAAAACTTGATTGGTGTCCATTTAATGACAAACAGATATGACTTTTTAGAAACATACCTTAAAACATGAACTTCGCTAGATGAAGTGTTAGTTACGGATGTTCTGTGATAATAAAAGCAAAGCTAGGGTTCTATTCCCGCTACCGACGTGTTTTTTTAAAATAAAAATACTTATCTTTTAAATGAGTGTGCTGGTAATTGTAATTTTTGTTCTTCTTCTTCTGAAAAGCGGATACGTTGATTAAATCTATTTAAATAAATTTAGATTTTAGAATTAATACACATATAAATATAACACATAAATAAGCCCAGCTGCCAGATCTGTTAATATCGTATTATAATTAATACGATATTTATATTATTATTAATTATATATTTATATATATATGTTATATTTTATGCGTATAAAATTAAAATATTATGAAAGTTTTTTAAAATATTAAGCGACTTAGTTTTTCCGAAGTGTTTACTGCTACTGCTAATAACTAATAGTACTAAGGCTAGTCGTAGCAAGTGCTAGTCGTAACACTAGCCAAGAAAACCTTTCCTGGCTAGTGTTACGACATGTCGTAACGCTAGCAACATCCCGCTGAATCGTCTGCTGCTACGACATGTCGTAGCACTAGTTTCCTGGCTAGCGTTACGACATGTTTCAAATCACTTTTGTCATTTAAGTTTAAGTATGTATTTAGTGTAAGGCTGCACTTTAATATCGTAACACGCGCGAAGCCCATGTAAAACGTCATTAAATAAATTGTAAACAGACACATTTTTAAGTACAACTTTTATTTTAAGTTACGCGTTTTGATGTGACGTGACATTTCTTATACTCCCCCTCCCCTTCGTCACAAATGGTCGACCCCCTGCCCCACCCCCTCCAGGTGCGTAACGTCATTTACGGACGGCCCCGAGAAGGGACTGTCCTAAAATGACGACACGCGATTTTGGCAGATTTTTCATTACCCCCCCCCTATTAAAGCGTCGTCACAAAAACTTAGACCACCCAGAGCCGTCTTTACACCAGTTTGGGCCCCCGGGCAAAGAAATAGTGCTGGGCCCCTCCCCCGCAGGAATAAAAAATAAATATACATAATATATATACATAAACATATTCCCATGAGGCCCCTATGCTCGTGGGCCCCTGGGCTAATACCCAACGGGCCTATGCGTAAAATCTGTATTTTATTGGAAAAAGAGCATGTTTAAAATCACTTTTTAAATCCTTTATATTAACTCGTGGTGTCTGCGGCCGACCTTGCTTGCTTGCTTGCTTGCTTGTCGCCAAAACGTTTGATCGATTTTTAACCCACTTGCTCGCAAGATAGCGAGCTGAAATTTTGCAGGCAGTTTCGTACCGATGATAAAAACAATGTATCAAAATTTCAGATCGATCGCATGTACCGTAATTAAATTATTGATTTTTTAGATTATTTTTTTTATTCCTATGTATCATGCTATTTTTTGAGATAGAGCGTCGCGGTGCGTATTATATTGAACAACCTTTCTGTCGCGCAATAAGGTGCGTATTTTATTGACAGCTCTTTTTATAAACATATTCCTGATCGGTGCGTATTATATTAAACATGTTTTACGACACAACTTCAATTTTGTATTTCTGGATGGTCTGGCGCTGCGTATTATAATGAACATTCTTTTAGTTACTTCTCGTACATAAAGGATTTATAGTCAAAAACTTGGTTTTTTACGGGTTTTTCTTATTTGTCATT